>SCLF01076550.1:0-11410 GCA_004367975.1 Mesochordaeus erythrocephalus
GATGTAAGCTGAAGCCATAGTTTCAATAAATATAGGTGTGTGTGCAAATGTGCACCACTTACTCCCTACGAGTTAACATGGACTTTTTGGCCATTTATGGAGTTTTCTTATAAAGTGCCTAAATGGTACCTGTTTATGCTATCGATAAATATAATCAATTTAGTTCAGATATTAGAGAATTGATGAGAAGGCACAAAGAGGAGTCGGCCTAGTGGTTAATTCGTGATCCGTCAATATACATTGCCACTATATGGTTTGAATTATGGTTAGAATTATATTAGTTCGAACCCGCGCGTTGGTTTTACTTTTGTTTCCTACGTGGAAAATTTTAAATATAAATGCCCATTTTTTTTTGCAAACTTTGTATTTCATCAATAATAGACACTTATTTCCCAATTAATTTCCCAGTGAAATATTTTAATAAATGAAAAACTGTCAAATTGTATTGTCCGATTGGCTCGAAAGTCGGCTTATTTGACACATCATCACTCCAGCGAATTCTTCGCATAGGACCGACCTCGAATTCTTGACGAATTCTTGACAGCGGGTAACAAAATCACTAATTTTCCACTTTTCTATTTTGTTATGATTTCGAGATCCTTTAAACTATGGGGTCTGGTTAGTCTAGTAAAATTTAATTTGGTGCGCCGTCATACCCGCACGTTTTGTCTGTAGAGAGGGTTAACTGTACGACGCCGTATAATTTCGGATAGTTTGAGAACAGATTCGGGACAATAAGACTCACTAAGTCCCGTTGACCAATCAGTTGCCCCCAAAAGCCCCCTAGGGGCACTTTAGACGGTAGTGTAGCAGTGACAGAGAGTTTTGTTTTTCTTCGTGTTGTTTTTCCAACCCATAATTTACGGCGAATTATTTCCGAAGGATTATATGCAAAGCTTCAGCTTCCACGATATTAAATTTATGTAAAGTCAAAAAAAGTATTGTCCTTATTTTAAGTCCTACCTTAATTACTATTATTATTGCGTAATAACGATTATCGCCCGATATGTAATGTTAAAAACTAACAATACCAGTTAATTAATTTGGTCTTCCATTTTTCTTCCATTATATGTTCCTGCTTCCAACAGGGGCGCCGATTATAGGATGGTCTACAACGAACAAGAAGTCCTTCTAGGATATACTTATTCCGAACTCCTTCATGTCTTCATAATTGTATAATGTATAACCATTTCAATGGTTAACCAGCTGTCGATTTCTAAATTTGGTTAAAAGAGCGTGAAGAAGGCTCTGAAGGCGAATCTTTGGTGTTTTTGTGCCCTGTAACCCTATAATGTGAAATCTTTGCTTATTAAATTACTAAAATTAAATTAATCATCGAAATTTATTATCACACGTGCAATTCTTAGTTTCCGTTATTCGAGTGTTAACATGCAGTCAGAGAATACAAAATTTTATGACCCATTGTTTTTGTCCTGAGTCTAGAAATGGCGCTATTTTTTGTTCTACATTTGTCCCAAAAGGAGAGACGTGTTGATATTAGCTCCCTAAAATGACCTTTAAAAAAACGTAAATTTTAACCCCTCGGGGCATGGCTGCTGTCCGAACTAAATTGTGGGAGATTAATTAGACCCCTGGGCATTGTTAGTGTACCGGCCGAATGTCACGAGGATAGAACCCGGGCCTACGCTCTCCGAGATTGTTATGCTATCCATTACACTATGAAGTCCTTATCTAAAGAGAGATTCTTTTCGTCTATGTAATCGCAAATGTTTGCCTTTTCGCCGAACTTAATATTCCCCAGACCATCGATAATCTTATTCAAGAAATGATCTTCAGTTTGTTTTCCTGCGATGTACGTTTGAATAAACATTTCGTTGAATTGCTGTGATTTTCCGATTAATGCGGAAACACTCATCTTAGCCATGCTCCCATATCTCCGTTGTTCCCTCTCGTTCACATCAATGAGTTTTAAGTTCGTAGGATTTATTCCATCTGAAACTCAAGAAGGTATATATATCTTGACAGGTGAATTACCTATTTTCATAAACTATCCATTGGGAGTTGGGTCTGGAAACGTCTTCGTTTTCTTGACTCCATTCGGACGAGATGATAAGTCAGCCCATACATTCTCTTCGCAGGGGATGTAGGTGACCATGAAATTATACTGTGATAGTCGCTCCTGCCAGCGAGCGATCTTAACAGATTTGAACTCTTTTTGGTCCACATAACATAAAGATTTATGATCGGTTCGGACGATAAAATTTCTTCCAGATAATAAATTTGAGAATTTAATTGTTATTGCCCAATACATCGCGAATACTTCCTTCTCGCTTGTGGACCATCTCTGACTAACTTTATCGAAAGTTTTGGATGCAGCAACTACAATTTTGCATTTTCCATCTATTTCCTGCATTAGTATCGTCCAGCACCAACATCTGATGCGTCGGAGTCCAGCCAATAAAGATAGGCGAGTGATTTATAAAAAAAATCCTGAATTATCTGAATGAAATACTTAATGAAATACTAAATGGGTAACTACACCATCCTTAAAGTCTGTAAGCCAATAAAATGATCTTGGTTTTTCATATTAGACTTCTCCACATATTGGAAAAACGTAATTATCGAAAGAATATTCGTATTTATCGGTTGCAGACCAGTCGGCCATAGTGCGAAATGTGGTATGATCGATTCTAAGTCATCGCTCATTGTGCTTGTTTAGTATTATTTTGTTTATAGGTGATATATTCCGTATCATTTCACCAATATGATCAATTATTGTTTGTACAATAAAGTACTTATATCCTAATAAATAGCTCGCAATTAGAAATGTACGATCCCCGCAAGTACCGAATAAAATGGAATAATATGTGTGCTAAGAAACCATTTTTTATCACCGAACTTCAAACGACACAAAACCATTTCAGATATAGATGTCTAAATGATGTCCAAATAAATGTCGAAAATGATGGTAAAATGTAAATAAAGAATTTGCAATTTATGCTGTTTACAATTTTATAACTGAACCCACGAAGAACGTAATCTTAAGAATTTTCTCAAATTTTCTAAAAAAGCTTAACTTTATTCTAAATTATAGACAGCGAATGGTTTGGCTAATGGGTTAGCTCATTTTCACCATACTGACCGTTGTTTTCTTAAATTTAGTTTCTTAAGCCTCTTGTAAACATTTATTAGCTTTGTGGCCATTTTTGGGGTCTTTTAGTCATATAGGTAGATAAACCATAGGCTTACGGAGGTTATGTTACCATTGCAGGGCGATGCTGTTTTCATGTAATTAATTATAGCCCTTTTAGGGATTTCTTAAGCGCGGTTTTATGACGTCATAGTTAATAGAAGAAAACGTCCTTACGCTTACGGGCCTAAAGCTCTACAGATAGGCTAAGAACTCGGTAAATTTCCATTCGATGCACAACCAAAATTCCAATATACATTTTAAAAATTAAAAACATAAATTGAGGTTTTTAGTTAGGTTGCTACCGTATAAAAACCAGAAGGGAAAGAGCTTAGATCGGTAATGAGTCAATCTTTAATCGTGTAAAATTTCAAAGCGATACAATGTACGGTTTTCGAGAAAAATGCGAAAAGAAAGTTGGTCGTCAAATGTTGTGGTATCTACTGGTTAAGGAATACATCATCGTATTGATACTATTACTATTTCAATTCAATTTCTACATTTATATGCTTTTTCGGGATTCGAACCAGCGCGTCCATTCGTCTCATGGGAACGCTTTATCCTCTGAGCTACAAAGCCACACCTCTAGTCCAATCTTTCAAGCATATATTCTTTTCATGTCAATAAGGGAACGTGAGTGTTTTGCCAATTAAATTAATGCCTATTTAGTTACATAATCTAGGCGGCAGTTGAAAATGAACCAAGCATGAAATGTATACATAATATGATGCATGACATCTCCATCTATCTCTTTAACTCTTAAGGGTGATCCGAGTAAGATCTGAGATAAATGTTGCAGTGGGAACATGAATGATGTAGAACCCCACGAGTTATAGGAACAAACCTTTTCGACATGTTTTGGGATAATAGGAACAACAACTAGTTACAGTAACAACAATCGGTAATTTACTGTTACTATAACGAATGCGAGTGTACGTCATTCTGAGTGACGTACAAATTTCCTGCCTATCCTTCCTATCATCCTTCCTATTTAATGATACTTTCTAATAACATGTCACCTGCTGAGGCCAGGGTGGGCGGAGCAGATAATTAAACCGTTTATATGTGTAGCCAGTATATCTTTATTATCAGATAGTAGAATAGCTATCAGTTAGTTATCAGCAGCTCGTACTGGCGTCATATTCGTTGCTTTCTTAATTGTTAAATAACAGTTAAATATATTTTAAAAATAATAATGTTAACTCCTGTGAACCGTTTGCGTCTTTTCAGGTTCATCGACCAGTTTTCGCGTTTTACTCGAAACTGAGCGAAGCTAGGTCAGAATGCCCCCCAGGGCTCCCCTCCCAACATTCCACGCCGCAACCTTTACGATTATTTTTAGAACGGAAGTTCTACCTAGAAACCGGAAGTTGTTTTTTTGGAATTAACAGTGGCACAGAATTTATGCGAGTGATAAAGTTTAGTCAACAAATACCCAAAAATCTAAGCCCAAAATTACAACCGGTAGTTAACCTAAAAATAAAAAAATCCGAAAATCTACGTCGAAAAATGGACCAGGTTAACGACCGGCAATTTCTAATTTGACAGTGAACATTTAAGCCGGTTAGCGCCATGCGTTCTCTCATAAAAGTGGTTACACCGTTACGAACTTTTTCAGATTAATTGTGAATTTTCCATGTTTCCTTTTCTAGACCCACCAACTTTTCTTATTGAGTTAGCATTTATAGACGCAATAGCAGAGAAGCAAAAAAAATATACCCAGATGAAATATTATTAGCGATGAGTCATGAGCCTTTAATGCCCAAACGGTTCACTGTCTTTATGTGCCGAAAACGATTCACAATAGTTAAGAACATAATCGATGTTTTCGATTTTAAGGATTTATTTCCAGGGTCGGACTGGGCCATACAACATAAAGGACCTGTTTCTGCTAAATTAATCAAATAAAGAGCTCGATATACTAAAAAATGCAACCGATCAAATTGAGCAGTGGAAAATAAAAAAAATAGTATTACAACTTATTAACATTAGGTATTATTAGAACTGTGGATCATTTGTATTGAGTACGCAATAAATGCGAAATCAAAATCAAATCAATATTATTTAATCTAATAAGCAGATTTTCAGGGGTAAAATAATCCATAAAAGTACTGTAATTGAGATTTGGTAATTATTAAGGTTATTTAAATGCTGTATTCACTTTGAGACAAACTGAAAATAATAAACTACAATTACCAAGTTGTATGCCCTGTTTACTATGGAGGTTCTATTATGCGATATAATACATATATTGTATAATAACTGTATAATTTATCATGTTAAGAGTCATGATGATCTAAGGCTAGAGTCTAAACCACTAAAATCTAAAATGAAATATTATATCGGGGTTGAATCCACGAAGACAGTGTTTTTCAGTTGAAAACCCGTTTTTTTTTAATTTTTGGGAAAGACGAGTGGATAATCGGATAAGTGACATAACGTTGTCAACTTACACGTTATGTTACCGTTAGGGTTAATTGATACTGCTAAATTGTAATCCAATGAAAAGTAAATGTCATGGTTTACACTGTACTTGTAAATGTTCACGCAAGAAATTGGGCCACGAAATTCACGGGTTAAGATCGTAGCTTATGTTTGGCTTATTTTGAGAAACGGATGTATTTTTAGTAATGGTTGTTTTTTACGATCTTTTATGGAGTTTACCGGAGGAATGGCTTATTGTGGATACACAATTATAAAATATCGCGTCATATTTTGGGTTTCGGGGCTTACTTTGATACACGATTGCATGAATTTTGTACCTACACTCAACTGCTAAAATCTCTAAATCCAGCCGCTTAATCTGCATGAATACATTATGGTTCATGCAAAGATATGACGACTACCTTATCCGTAATTAATTTGTTCGTACATTAAAACCTAATTTCAGGCCAGAAAAATCAATTTTGTCCATTTTTGAACAATATGATTTCGAGGTCCATAGCTTTAAAACAAATAATCGGAGTAAATTTTGATACTTTTATTGGATGCCCTGGGATCTACTTAATCCAGCACAATTTAGTTCGGTGAGCTGCCATGCCCCAAGCGCTAAAATTAACGTTTAAAAAAAGGTCTTTTCATGCTATATATTTATGGGGGAATAATTGTACGACGAACTACACGAGAACAGATTCGCAACCGCATGAAAAAACTATCAGACTCACTATTTCTCGTTAACCGATCACTTCCCACTTGAAGGGGTAAGGGGGCAGTTTTGACAGGGGTGCGGATGTTATGGTTCCATTACCGCTTATTGTGCGTAGGGGTTAATAAATCTGTAAATCGTATTTTTATTAAAATAGTAAGAATCGTATCGTACAATATAGGGGTATAATGCTTACCGGTATCCTACATGTCGATGTCCTGAATGACGATGTCTTAAATGACCCACCACGTCGAAACTGATCGCTTGCCAGAAGCTAAATATAACTTAATTGATCTATGAACGTGGTATTACGTGGTATTATGTGGCATTACGTTTATGGAACGTGCTTTTAAAGCTTTAAGCAACAGAATGCGAGTAAACTTAACTCTAAATATAAATAACGCTAACTATTTATGTACGTGGACATCGTTTGCACGCGCCCATTGGTATAGGTATGCAAAAAATATATCAGGTGTCGAAACAGTTTTAGTTCCGAAAATTTATAATCGGTTCATTTTTATACTAATATTCGGGTATTTTACTGAAATTAAATGTCATGGGTTAGACACATTTAGAATACAATTACGTACCGGAGTAGATTTCTCAGTACATTTGAGCTTCTCTACATCAAGGTGTAAGCTGTTTCCCAGCACAATTTACTTTTTCACAACGCCCGAACTGCCCGTAACTAACGCTGAGAAAAGTAATGGGTTAAAGTGCACCATAAATCGATGTCCGGAAAACCGAACTGACTAGATGTACGGGCGCTAGGGAGATTAGATTACATATCACGAGCCAAAAATTTACTGAGCTGCTTTCATAAAATCCAAAATTAATAGCAAATTATGACAATGAGTTTATATTCAATATTGACGAAACCGCTCTGCTAATCAATGATACAAAAACATACAATTTTTTAATGGAAGGCGAAGACTTCAAATGTCTAAAGAACGGTAATGCAAAACTAATAAGGACTATAGTACAGGGTAACGCCGGTATTTATATATTCAACAATTGTAGACCCTTTTCGCCCCTTCTAGATTGGGTTGAATCATAATTTAATTTCGCGGTTAATACACTTTGAAATTATTCCATTTGAACGAAAAATATAGCGTCGAGAAAATTAATTACTCAAAAAAGTTTCTCCGGATTCGGTGAGCGGCCTAATTTGGAGGTCAAAAAAGGCTTACCATATACCAAATCGTCTGAAGAAAGAATGAGACCAAAAATTATCGTCCAATTAGAAGTTATAAAGACCGTAACAGAGAAAATTCTCGAAAATCCAAGGAGTCCGTTAGAAAGTTGTCACGTGACCAACAAATCAGACTATAAAGGAAGATTTGATGATGCACCTAGTGTTCATTAAAGAAGGCATACAAATTAATACAGACGGCTATATCAAAATTTTGAAGGACAACCTACCCCTTTCATACGTCAAAGTCAGAAGTGGTTGGCCGAAAATCTCGCTGAATATTGTGATAAATTAGTTTGTCCCCCTTCGTAAGCCCGATTTGAATGCAGCTACGGCTTTATGTAGCAAAGCTACGAAACTTGGACGAGCTTCGAGATGAAACAAAAAATTATGGCGATGTTTATCAAAGGACCTCGTATAGCAAACACGTGGGTAATTCAAGCGTCGATGTCAACAAGTTATCGTTGACGCTTCCGGTGGCTACATAGACCGAAATGGTACTAAGGGCTACCAAATTTGTTCAGTTATGGGTGGAACACCCTGTATGTGTCCATGGACCTAATATCCATGTACCGAATTTTGGGCGTCAATAAATAGAGACTTTCTATTGGCGCACATATTACTTCCACTTTTTAAGTCATCACCCTAAATCTATTAATAAGTATTGAGATTTCAATAAGCTAAATATCAATTGCGCTATTGGAGAACCGGGAGGACTGTCTGGATACAATTAGAGAGTTATTACAGGCTTTTCAAAACGTCGGTCTACATTTTGGACTGAGTCCAGGACACCTTAAAAAGAATGAAAATTGATGAACAACTTACGTTTGTATCCACGGAAAAACCAATCAAAACCATTAGAAATCTGCCGGTCATCGTACACTGAATAGTGAAAAAATTCACAGGGTAAACGGGAGTATTCTAAATTAAATTGATACTACCGTGGTGTCGTTAAAATTGGCACTTGTATATTACTATTTATATACATTTATATATTACTATATTACTATCGAGCCGTTTCGCCGAAAAATCCACGAATAGTTTACCGGACGCGTCTCGAGAAAAAAAATATGACTGTCAATTTTAACGACACCACGGTAGTAATTAATTATGAGTGATATAGTGTTGACTGCTATTGCTACTAATATAGGTTTAACCCACGTTGCTTAACCAGTGGACACCGCAAACGCGACTTCCTGCGGATAAGGCAGAGGGAGAAAACGTCCACCGATCTTCTTTTCCATCTCAAGGTAAAACGGAATAATATGTTCCGTTGTAATTTTGAACAAAGGAAGCTATGGTACCTGGCTAGTTCACGGTGTTAAAATTATATTAATATTACTTACCGATAAAGTATGCAAAATCATAATGTAACGGTTATACACACGAAATTTCATTCAAATGCAATTTTCTCGGTCAAAAATAAGCCTAGAAACCCAAAAATTACAGTGTACTTAGCTAAATAACTGATACGTACTATAAAAAGTAATTCGTTAATTATTTGTTACCTATTCGCTAATAAATATCATCTTCGTATATTTGTCTCCGATCTTATATTTTACTCGCTTCCTCGTATGAGTTTTGGTTATATGGATAAAATCGATTTATCACTATTGAAACGTTCAATACCAGAAACCCAGACGAAATTGTTCAGAAGGTTACCGAACAGGCGATACTGTCATTTCTTGGTGTCAGATTACTGGTTATGCTACAAAAGCGTAAACATTGTGAATTAAGAACATTTTATAGAAAAGTCCTTTCTAACAGGGAGATGAAATATTTGGCATTTCTATGAACCGTAAAAGTGGTAATATAGTCCTTCCCCAATATCATAGATCGCTCGTTCTCTTTCTCACACGCTCTCTCTCTCGCGTCTAATTTCGACAAAATAATTCGTTGAGAAAACAATTAAATTGAAACTGAATTCCTACAGCTAAAATAGTTGAAGGTGTAGTTAGAAACTGAGAGCGAGAAAATGCTTTTGGTCTGCCAAATTAGTTATACATTTCGGGAAAATAAATCAAATTTCGATCTCTCGCAAACACAACGGAAAAACTACCATTTCGGCCTTCACCTGAAAATCAGCGAGTGTCCAAAATGTCACATCTGCACACTTAATTCTCGGCAGGCTAATTTGTTACGTACGCACATTCCGACAGAAAATATGTATGATTTTTAAATAATATGTTTTATTTGACGTGGTAAATAAGACTTACTACGGTTAACTTACATTGCACTCGAACAATATCCAAACGCAAACCACAACACTGAAACCTTTTTTCTATTTAAAAATATTAAACAAAATAATTTTTAAAGAATATTTGCCTGAACTAGATTTGCTCGAACTATATCCAGCAACGCTGTCATTAAGCGGCTAGCGTGAAACATACACCAAGGTCCGTGTTGAAGTGACAGTTTGGGCACGCGTCGAATGAGCCCGCTTTCGAATCAATCGGACATACTTCTCGAACTCAGATTTTTTTATTTCTAATTGTCATAAAATTTCACAATATCTTAATGTATCTGATTTCCCCGAAATTAGACTCATTCAACGCGCACGGACGACAGCTACATTTCTTCCCTAGTGATCGACCCCGAATTCCTAACCCGTTATGTTTAGGATTCTCAAAGCCAATTTTGTCCATTTTGAACAATATGCATTTCGAGGTCCATAGGTTTAAAACAAATAATCGCAGTATGTTTTCGATGTTTTTATTGGATGCCCAAGGGTATACTTAATATAGTACAATTTAGTTCGGTTAGTTGCCATACCCCGACGAGTTAAACTTAACATTTTTCAAATTAAAGGTCTTTTTCACGTTGTCTTTAGGGGGGGTAACTATACGACGCCGTATAATTGTGGATATTCTGGGACCAGATTCGGAACCGCCAGAAAAAATCTATAAGACTCACTAAGCCTAGATAGGGGGATAGGCGGGGCCAGTTTTGACAGGGGTGTTGGAATTGTTATGTGGCCTCAATTATTAAATAATATTGCAGCCACTTGTTTAGTTTTCGTACGTTCGCCATTCGTAACAGTTAGAAAATCAATTATTTGCATATCTATTTACATACAGTAAACATATACGGTCAACACAATGGGTTTAATCATGTGTTCGTGTAAAACATGTTTCCAGTAAATCGTACACTAAAATACAAATGTATACAGTAAAACAACATGGTCCGATATTTATATGGAAGGATTGAGCCTTCAAAAGCGGTTTAAAAATAAAGTTCAATATTATTATTTTAATTTTGGACCAACTTTTACTGATACTCAAATTATGTTGCTTTAATCAGTGTACGTCACAAATAGGACGTCTGTGATTCTTAGGTAAACATTGAAGAACTGGCTCGCATCCGTTCATGGCAGTTGCGCTTTTCAGGGCCGGTATGAATTCGGCACGTCGAAAAGTCGGAATTCGGCACTTAAAGTGCCGAATTAACACTTGTTTATTGTTTATAAAGTGCCGAATTCATCCCGCCCCGCTTTTCATATACGACATAACGTTCATTTTTTATAAATTAGGTGTTTTCCAAAAAATCTATTGGCATGAAATGCCCAAAAATGCCGTTTTCATTATTTTGCAAATTAAGACCGTCGAAAATGGCGAACAACTCAATAATGGGACTTTCCTGGCATCATAGTTAAGACATGGATCAACAAGATATCATGAGACAATATAACTGCTTGGTAAACTTCCTCGGAAAGTCATATAATTCCATAGGATCCCATAGATGTTCATGTCGCTTGAACTGATGATTGCTGACTAGATTTAGTAATCGCCTCGTCGCGCAAAGCTTCCATGTCTGCCATTTCAAATGATTTTTCATCCATTATAAGTTTATTTCAGTTTATTTCAGTTTATTTCAGTTTATTTCAGTTTATTTCAGTTTATTTCAGTTTATTTCAGTTTATTTC
>SCLF01076661.1:0-11409 GCA_004367975.1 Mesochordaeus erythrocephalus
ATCATTTTAACTGGTCGCAATATTGATTATTTTTGTTGTACTCTAGTAAGAAATCGTCATTTCCGGAAATATATATATATATATATTCTGGAGGGGTACTCCAGTATGAGTATCATTTGACATGTATTTAACAATAATATCCTAATGACATTCTATTATAGATTTACTGATTGACACTGATCTTCCATATTTTTTTTTCAAAATTGGGATAAAATTACCGTCGTATCGAAGGGATACTTCAGCGTTGAAGCTCTGTAATCCGGATTCCATAATTGATCCACCATCTGTCCCGAATTCATCGCATTCGGAGTTGACTTGGGTGCAATATATTTCATTAGCCACCGAGCCCTGCCTGGAGTCTAAATATCTAATATTGATTGCCTTTAGATAAAGTGTCAATTTCCAAGAATCTACTTAGTACCTCTATTTCTGTCGAGCATTATATTCGACAATAGTTTCACATACTATCCCTTTTAGCAGATTACTTAAAACTGGTTACGTAGAAAAAAACCTGGAAAGAAATAACATGGTCAATTCGAAGATATTGGGTGAAGGTTAATTAAAGAGAAAGTAGGGGTAATTAGCCAATTAGTATGTGCGTACACATACCCCGACTCGTTTCTGCAACAGTTACCGGCTACATTCACATGAATGACACATAACCGCCAACTCTACATAACCTGTATAGTACATAATCATCTTGTTCGCTAAAAGTTTCTTTGTAGCAACGATAAAGGCTAACCTTAGCGCGATCTTCATGCAATTAATGTATACAACATAACTCCACATAAACAAACATGTTTAAATTTCTCATAAAATAAAAGTAAAATACACAACATAACCATACTACATGGAGACAGTGAAGCGGTACTATTTAGAAAATAACATACCACCATGAAACCATCAGTGACGCGTCAAATAAGTGGAGGCGCTACAGAAACGACTAAAAAGTGTGGTAATTGAACGGAGCTTAAATCAAAAATGGAAGAACTAATGCCTCCGGAGAAGTAGCGGAAGCGGTTACGCTTTATGCAGCCTTTTGAATACTAGTAGAAATATGCGAACTGGCATGAGGACTTGACATTTTTACTGATGAAAAACACATAAAATACGTGTTAGAGTTAACCAATGCACAATGGAACAAGCGCAATATAGCACCCGTTATATACTACTGTTACGTTTTCCCTACCGGTTTTCATGCCATCATATACCTACAATGTTCAACACCAGTAAAAGAACATCCATCACTGCCCGTAACGCCTGGCTCTTCAGACGATCCATGGAGCTATAAAAAATAAATACCAAAAAATAGATGCGAGACAAATTTCCAATGACCCACTGATAACCTTCCATAACCAGCCACACACAAGACATCAGAGGAACACCCTCTATCTTCAAAAACATGCTCAACTCAGACATTACCTGCAAATATTCAAAATAGGAATGTTAGCGCGTCATTAGTGGTAGCATTCACCCTTTATATGACCAGAAACCTTTAAATACATTACTTAGAATGTTTACCAAGGCTTTAAACGAATATTAGAAAAGGAAACCTAATGTCTCACATTTTTTTTAAATAACTTTTTCCCCAAAATTTATTTTCCTCACTTTTCGAAAAAACAAAAAAAAGACAAAGAAATGAGTCCACATAATTAATTAGCTACCACATTTATTGAGAGATTCGAAAGATGCTCTACAGCAGAGCGGGCCATTTCAGATGTCCTACAAAAAAGCGGGATGCCCAGTTTCTTGAAGATTTCCAGCATGGGCTGCGTACATAAAAGTTAATGGGCAGTTAAAAAAACTTTAGGGCAACACTCCTCAAATATGAAAAATTACAGGCGATTAACCATTTTTTGGGGTGATCCTCCCAGGAATCGATATATTTTTGGCCCAAAATACACGCTACTATAGAACAGTTATAGAGCTTTTCTTACAATTGTTTTCAGAGAAATCCTTAGTATTTTGTTGCTCTGGAACAAATTGATTAGAAAAATTTGTTAATGAATATAAATAATATATGTATGCACTACTGCGCCACCCTAGCCACGGAAAGGCGGAGACCTCAACGTTTATATTTTGTAGCGCATATTTTAGTCCTGGACTATCACGGAGATTGCATTGTCAAAAAAATCCCGCGAAAATGAATGTAGGACGTTAACGTATGGACAGGTAAGATCGTCATTTTTTTCTATGACGACAATGATACAGAGTTAAATGTTGCAAACCGCCTGGAGTTTCACAGGGAGGAGAAAACGCTTTTGGTCTGCCGAATTAGTTATACTGAACGTTCTTCGAGATATCTGCGAAATAAAAACGTTTTGTACGTTTTGTCCCACTGGTTAAATGATCCTCTGTTTTCTCTACCCTGTCAATCGTCAAATTTCGAACGCGCATTTAAGGGTACAATTCACGCCTGCTATTTAACGTTGTGGGCATAGGACCACTACAACTATTACATACTTACCCCACGAAGAATAAGCATATTATATAAAATAGAGATCGTATATTACCAGGGTGGAAGAATAGTTAACACGCACGTTAGCATAAATTGGTGTCAGCGCCCCCTGGATATCCAGAGACCAAAACCAGTCGAACCTGAAGCCGAACCGAAAAATACGCGAAAAAACGAAAGACGAACCGAAACGAACCGAAAAAGCCGAAACACGAAAAAGCCGAAAAATCCGAAAATAGCGAACCAAACCGAAAACAGATACGTTAACCCGGGGTGAACACAAATTATTTTTGGAATTTTTGGACATTCAAATTTCTTGCAATTTTTATTGGGCCTGTTTTATTGGATTCGTTGTGGGCGTAGGACCACTCCAACTATTACATACTTACCCCCCACGACGAATAAAGATTTTATATAAAATAGAGATCGTATATTACCGGGGTGGCCGTAGCAAGAATAGTTAATACGCACGTTAACATAAATTGGTGTCATCCAGAGACCAAAACCAGTCGAAGCCGAACCGAAACGAACCGAAAAATATACGAAAAAACGAAAGCTGAACCGAAACGAACCGAAGAAGCCGAAAACAACGAACCAAACCGAAAACAGTTAACCCGGGGTAAACACAAAATATTTTTGGAATTTTTGGACATTCAAATTGTTTGGTCTTTTATGTAAGTGTGTACAATTGATTCTTCTAAAGTTATAGAAATTTTAAAAAGTGGAATAGGGGTTTTTGGGGATAAACTGTACGAAGGAGTATAATTTTGGACATTCTGAAAACAGATTCGGAACCGCAAGGAAAAACTATCAGACTAGCTGGGTCTCGTTAACCTCTGGGGTGCAACTGATAGGGGGACGGTTGGCTTTGGACAGGCGTAGGTGAACTGTTTATTTGTGAAGAATGAGAAAGTGATTAACATTATGCCAAAAAAGATATGCCGAAGACGCCTAGTTCTGTAGCCTAGTCTTGTAGCCAAACCTCCCAGGAACGTCAGTTTTTTTTTTCGCAAGGTGGCAGCACGTGTGTAGAAATGGGCGCTTATTGGCACCAAATGATTGCCCGGAACGACCTCTGGTGGAAAACTATCTTTTAAAAGTCTAAGTACCTACAGGTCCTTGATAATGGACACTTTAGAAAATTTCGTTGTTTACCTCTTAAGACAGCTGTGTCTTAGATAGGAAAACTTTAAGCAGTATTCCCGCCAAGAATTTAAATACGCAGATTTTAGGATAACTTTCGACCACGAATATTGACCGGAAGTTAACGCAAAGAACGAAAAATCCGAAAATGTCGGAAAAAATGGAAAAATGCTTCCCCTGTTGATATTGATCTGACCTAACAATTTAAGCGTATATAATGGTACGTAACTCTCAATATTCGCAGGTATAATTATTTTTGTTTCGGCGTAAGAGTGTCGGGGCTTATCAACATTGCTATATATAATATGAACAATATGAAACAAAAATAAAGACCAAATCAATCTCACATTTGCGTTGGCGGAATACGCCCACGGTTGGTACCGAGGTAGAGGGAGATGAGTGGAGAATGAGATATAAAAGTACCAATTTTGATAAAGTTGTCGATCGTTATACGGAATAATAGTAGACCGCGTAGGCCGATATGGCAAATAAGCCCATAAGTATATATAATATCGTAGTAAGTATACCCCATAAGGTCAAGAATGACCTAATTTGACGGAAAACGGCTTGAATCTTAGTAAATATATAGGAAATTGTCTATTCAAACTAGCCCTTATATCCGAAATCAACACCACGAAAATTGGAATCTAGAACTCAAATAATAACATTAAACGGCTGCCTTAAATGGCGAAGAAATCAGTGCTCAACTTGGTGGTGTGACTGTTAAACTGTATTGTACGAACTAATAATGATATGTTTAACGTTGCGAAGCACTAGTCTTACCAAATAATAGCTAAACTTGATTTTCTCTCTTCTTACACACCCCTAGCAAAACTGCCCCCTCCCCCTAGGGGGTCTGGGTAACAAGAGGTCGGTTGACGAGACTTAGTGGGTCTGATAGTTGCGATTCCGAATGTGTTTCAGAATGTCCAAAATGACACGCCTTCGTACAGTTAACCACCAAAAACCCAAATTGTGAAGTCTTAAATTACCATAACTTGAGAAGAATTAATTGTACGCACTTTTAGTAATGTAAAACTTTGATCGTGAAGCCCAAGTCTATAACATATCAAATTTTAAGGGTATCTGATAGATTGGGCTTATTCGACCCGTCATGACTCAAGCTTCAATTCTTCTCAGAGGGCCTACCCCGAATTCTTAACACGTGACCCACTTATAAGCCAAAAATGGACCTAAATGTACAAATTTTGGTAAAGTATGTTCACTAAAAATTCGACTCGAAACAACGGCGTTAAAACTATATTTCAGGACGATCAAAGTGCTCTATATTCGAATCACGTTTTGTCTTTAGGGGTGTTAACTGTAAGAAGACCTGTAATTGTGGACATTCTGAAAACAGATTCGGAACGGCAAGGAAAAACTATATCAGACCCACTAAGGCTCGTTAACCGACCTCTTGCTACCCAGACCCCCTGGGTGGGGGCAGTTTTGTTAGGGGCGTTTTTTGCACATGTGCTCCCACCTCGTGAAAACAAAAAATGGACGTCCGTGGAGTTTTGGGATATTGGTCTAATTTATCTAAATTATTGCCAACTATTTTTGAAAATTGGCTAAGACATCAATACCAAATGCAGGTCGAATTGTACTTGTATGAAACAGTCCGCTTTCTACAGAACTTCTTTTTGTGGTATCGGAGCCTCTCCGTGAGATCTCGGAACTCATTTCGGATCCACTGCGTGTTGTATAAGCCTCGTAAAGATACGGTGAATTTCTTTGCGAGGTAGATGTACCACCAAGACTCGGACCGGGCTTTTCGGGATCCGCATCCTGCACCAGGAATTATCTAACTATTTTCGGTGCGATTGCATTTTCATATAAACATGATGGGACCGCGCCAAAATGTTTCCTTATTTTAGCGCGGTCCATTGTGCTTTTATCCCATATAAGGAAACTCGAATTGTTATTTTGTTCGTCCGAAATAATGTAGTAGAATGGACTAATTCAGCCCAAACAATACAGAATAGTGACCTCAGGTATCTAGAAGACATAATTAATAACTATTTGCGGAATTAATAAATTCTTTAAACATTTTTAAAACATTCTGTTTTTTTTTTTCAATTTAAGACAAGTGTCTTAGTTAGGAAAATATCGAGCAGTAATTATAAACCGAATTTTCTTGCGCATATTTTGACACGAAGTGACGTAAAAAAACGAAAAATCCGGAAATTGCGGAAAATCCGTTGTTTATATTTCTTAGACGAATCTATATTTTTTAAGGAAATTTTCAGCATTAGTTAGCTAAGTGTTCATACTTTCAATTGATATATTATCTTGGAGATCAGGTTTCAACAAAGCCCTCAGCAAGCAAAAGTGTAATTGTATCAGTTAATATCAAACCTCCAAACGTTTCCGCGCCAAAACAAATGTTATTTTCTCTTCATTGTAAGGATTCCTCCGTTGCTGCATATGAGCATGAAATTATAATAACTAACCTGTATATTCAATGTGTTAGGTCTCGGTTGGACAACCGTCGTTAACGCAAGCACCGCTTAGTGTTTTTGCTCTCCTGTTAGAGTGGTTTACTGGTTAAACGCCATTTCTCTGCCCTAAATTGATTTTCGTAATTAAGAAACACCTTGCTATTCTTGTTCTGTACCGTATTCATGACTGGGAGTATACGAACTGAAAGTTGACTACATAAATAAATTATTTGATTGTTATTTGGTCGCGTTAATTTTAGATTAGTTAACCCACAAGCTGAAATCTGTTAGAGTGATGCCTCCCAGGGGAATAAAAACACTAACCAGTGCTTGCGCTAACGACTGTTGTCCAACCGAAAACTAATTAACAGACATCAGTGAGCATAAAATAGGGCGGTACCTTCCAGGAGAGAAAAACACTATAAATATACAGGTTAGTTATTATAATTTCATGCTCAAATACAGCAACAGAGAGAAAATAAAATTTGTTTAGGCGCGGAGACGTTTCGTAGTTTGATATTAGCTAATGTAATTACATTTTTGCTTACTGAGGGCTTTCTAGAAGCCTGGTCTCCAAGCTAATATATCACTTGAAAGCATGAAGACTTAGCTAACTAATGCTGAAAATTTCAGTAAAAAATATTAATGTTTCTGAGAAATGTAAACACGGGATTTTCCGCAATTTCCGGATTTTTCGTTTTTTTATTGCGTCACTTCCTGTCAAAAAATATCGAATGTTTCCTTATTTTTAACAACACTCAAAATGGCCATATCACACGTATAGGTGTCACAAAAACACGCTGCCGGGTTTTTAGGTAACTTATTATACCTGTCAGCTTCAGAGATTTTTGATTTAAATATATTCATTTTTATTTTCTATTTATTTGTCATTTCTATTATTTTTAAAATATATTGAACTTTTGGAAAATTATATACCGGAAATAAATTCCAACGGCAAAAACCATATATTTGGCAGAATTATTGTGGTTCTCATACTGCAGTTCAAACATTCTCAATTAACTTTGAAGCGGATATTTATTCAGCGTAAGAAATTGCGGAACACATCCGATCAATTCTGAAAATATACTAACTAATGCGGAAAATTTCATTAAAAAATATTCACTAGTTTGCAAGCGAGAACTACCAATTTGCTATTCGATAACAGTGTAAAAAATCCGATGGTTGTTTATATATTATCGAATCGGCTCCGATAATTTATTAAAATAGGTAATTTTTAGATAAAAACAACCATCAAACCTTGGAACTTGCCGGAGAACTGTACCACCAACACATAAATAAAGCAATACCCCATATTAATCACGCGTGTGAATAAAATCGACATAGATAGATCCGAGAGATAGAACAGATAGTGAACAATATATGTATTCAGTCGCCCCACGTGATAGTCGTCCACGTAAGTGAGAGGCATTTGTGAGGACGACTAAAAACCCCCGAGGCTTGTTGTGGTACTGTAGACAAAAATGCTAATAAGGGCCATAAATAAGTAAATGAAAGCGATTTCTAGCAATATCAGCAGGATCTGCCATCATATATCCAAAATACTGGCTTGTGTTTTTGGTGACAGCTGGTTTGGGGCATCTCATAATTGTGCTAGATTGGTAGTCAATGGTAATGGAGCACAGCACTCCTTTCGTGACCAGATGAATACAAGTAAGACTTAGGTTTAAATTATATTCAGGTAGCTATTCAAATATCAGCATTTTCTACCTCATTATAGAGCCATAGTTCGGAGGTCCTTATCTAACAATCATTCTAACATTGCCGATTTAAAACAGCTCACTAGCTATACATTTCACCCAATCAGCCACTTTATATACACCATGAATAGTTATAAGCAATATTATATCGAAAACTTGCCACCGTATATAAGGTGCCCTGCTGATAAGGCATCGCTCTGCATTACCCACTTCTAACATACACTACTATAAGTTATCAGGACATATGTAGACCATCGGATAAATAAGCTGCTTCTCAAAATTTCGCCCGGGTATCCCAAAATGATGAAATAATCGATATCTAGATCAAACTTCCTAAACGTTGAATGCATTGGAAAACGCGCAATTACAATATCGTGTAAATTATGGGGAAAACATATTTAGAAGTTAAAAAGACTGTAGATGATACGGCAATAATTCAAGTTAAAAAAACAATAACAGTCAGTCATAAAAACAAGGGATACATTTTTTTAAAACAACCCCAACCATCAAGTATTGAAACCTTGCAAGAAAACTGAATTACAGACAAATACTATAACATAATATCTCATATTAATCACATCAGCAGGGTAGAATTGTCGTGGGCACAAATCTAGTTCCCGTTACGTTAAAGGAAAGTGTAGAGGACTTGGAAGATAGTAATAATACTTCACGTAGGAAACGGAACCAAAACAATGGCACAAGTAAACCCTTAAACAGAAGATAGTAACATTCATGTAGCCGTCATTATATTAAAAAATAAAATTTTACGTATTGTAGGGTAAGAGCAGGACACCGATAAATTAAAACGTAATCTTTGTCAGTATATGGAATCATGGTCAGAAAACCATTTGTTAATAGAACTAAAAAAATCAGGAACAATCCACGAATAATTCTTAGAACAATCCACGACCAATTCCCCGATTTGTCGTGCATATGGACTACGACACGTTTTTCAATGCAACCTGCTTATATTAGAACAAATTGATAATGTTATTTATCTGCACTGTGCAATAAGTTTCCAACGGCCGATAACAGAAACTTACGAATCTGCATATAAAACATAATCAATTTCCTTACTTTCTACTCAACATACCATCAATTAATAATCAAAACAAGTTTTCTTTGGCTTACAAACAAATAAACTCCCCCGGCTACTTGGGAGTGAGGGGTGATGATGTGGTGAGGTAAATTGTATCAGCCTTTAGTAATCAAGTGAACTAAAACTAAAACTGAAAACCGTAGAAATTAGCGAATCAACCTGGATTACAATGTTATCGTAATCAATTCGACGCAGTTGGAAAAGCTATGAAATAAGGTGTTTGGTTTCAATATTATTTTTCCAGCTACGTTTAGTTATTGACTTTTATGTTAATAAAATATTTTTAAATAATGCGTTTATAGTTTGTTTTCAAGGACCCAATATCCATGTATCGAGTTTTGTGGCCGTCGATAAATTTAATTGGCACACGTATTAATGCCACTTTTACTAAACCACTGTAGTTTGCTTTTAGTTATTTTTTAAGAGTAGTCATTTGGGTTTATAGTACTTGACGAAGAGTAGACTTTTGGTTTCGGCAAATTATTAATTTCGGCTAAAATTCACTAAAGCGGTTGTGATCGAAGTATCAGGACGGGCGACTAGACAGGCTGTGGAGCCCGATACAGACAAGTTAGGATTATAATTTGTACATACCCCTGCAGACTTTTAGACGCTGCATCTTTTGATAGATGTTAATATATTGTTTAAAGGTGAAAAAACAAAATTAATAAAAACAACTGTTTAGCCCCAGATATAATTATCATTAGAATCCGAATTTAATTATGTGCCAGAATCTGTAAGAATCATATTTCTAGCATATCTGTACCATACACGTGAATAATATGAACACATAATTAACCCTAATTTAACTGACGCGGTCTATGTAATCGCCAATGAAGTCACACATTGAAGTCACGCATAGATTTTATCAGTTTCACACGGTAAAATCGGTGTGTTCCGATCAGGAAGCCACGTTTATACATGCAACACAACTTGAATTAATAAATACACCTATATATTTGTGCGATTCAGCGAAATTTAGCGAAAAGGCTGTCCTACGATTGGAAAACCGAAAATGAAAGGTGTGTGGAAAGTACTGAAAAGCATACCGTATTTTCCTTGGCTTAAAAAACCACGACTGGACCCGAAATTTCATCGCCAAGACTTTACATGAAAGTTAGCAATTCATTTTCTTGTTCTATTTCAATTTTTCGCATTTCAGCACATAGTTTAGATTTTCGTTCGTGGAGTATGTCGGTTATTATACGCACATATGAATCACATATGAATTTAATACTCTATTTAATGTTTCGGCACAGTTATAATTTTGATAATAAAAAGTCGACCATTTGAAAAAGAATATTTTCGACGTACGCGATGAACCTTGTATAGCCAGATTTCGAACCGCTATTCATAATTTCTTCGTACTGTCTAAATATTTCAAAAATTTGGGGACCAGTCGTGGGTTTTGAAGCCACTGAAAATACGGTATGCTTTTCAGTACTTTCCACACACCTCTCATCTTCGGGTCGCTTTTCCAATCGTAGGACAGCCTTTTCGCTAAATTTCGCTGAATCGCACAAATATATAGGTGTATTTACTAAGTCAAGTTGTATTGCATGTATAAACGCGGCTTCCTGATCGGAACAAACAGATTTTAAAGTGTGAAACTGATAAAATCTATGCGTGACTTCAATGCATGACTTCATTGCCGATAACATACCCACCGCGTCAGTTAAATTAGGGTTAATTATGTGTCCACATTATTCCCGTGTAGGCTACAGATATGCTAGAAATATAATTCTTACAGATTCTGGCACAGACTTAAATTCTGATTCTAATGATAATACTATCTTTGGCTAAACAGTTGCTTTTATTAATTTTGTTTTTCATCCATAAAAAATATATTAACATACACTAAAAGATGCAGCATCAAAAAGTCTGCAGGGGTATGTAAAAACTATATTCCTATCTTGTCTGTATCGGGCTCAACATCCTGTCTAGTAGCCCGTCCGGCCACTTCGATCACAGCCCAGATTGATCCAATTATTTCTCTCTCCAGAATTCAAATATTTGTTTTGTTTTTAAAATTCTAAGGATGAATATGGGAAAATCAAACCGCTTGTGAAGTTCAGAAAGCCTGAATAATTCACGCCTATCCGAAGTTGCCCCCTCCTCGTAGGAAACATCTAAACTTTTAACGAGACTTAGCCAGTCGGATAGAGTTTGTTCTTGCGGTTCCGAATCTAGTTTCAGAATATCAAAATTTATAACGTTAATTTTAACTCATGGGAGCATGGCAGCTCACCGATATAAATCGAGCTAGATTAATTAGGCCCCTGAGCATCCAAAAAAAGTATAGCAAACATACTGCGATTATTTGTTTTAAAGCTGTGGAGCTCGAAATTCAAATTGTCGAAATGTAATTTTTTTTCATGTATTAGGTGCTTCTACGCCATCGTTTCCGGTCGAATTTTTAGTGAACATACTCTGGGACCGTGGCATGTTTTCTAAATCATAACAAAACCGAAACGTGAAAAAACCGTGATTTTGTCACTTTTTGAAAATTTGGGCTATAACTTTGTGGGCCTATAACTGGTCACGTGTTAAGAA
>SCLF01076772.1:0-11406 GCA_004367975.1 Mesochordaeus erythrocephalus
TCATTTCGTGAAGTATGTTGGATTGGCTCGAAAGTGGGCTTATTCGACGCGTCATGACTCAAGTTTCTATTCTTCTCAGAGGACGGACCCCGAATTCTTAACATGTGACCCAGTTATACGCCAAAAAATGGACCTAAAAAGGTACACCTTTTCAAAAAGTGACAAAATCTCGAATTTTTCACGTTTCGATTTATTATGATTTAGAAACCATGTTAAGATCCTAAAGTATGTTCGCTAAACATTCTACTGGAAACAACGGCGTTAAAACTATATTCGACTCACGTTTTGTCTTTAGAGGGGGTTAACTGTAAGAAGGCGTGTAATTTTGGACATTCTGAAAACAGAGATGCACGTGTTAGTGAATTATATTAAAAACTGTATACCCTGGGACAAAAGAAGACAAATATATCCATTTATCGACTCCGGCACTCGTATCTAGTATTGACGATGTCTTTTGCTTCAGAAAATTATATAGGTGTGCGCCAGTTTCATATTTTTACACAAACACTAATGTATTTATGCAGATTAAGTAGCTGGATTACGCACTAATAGTTACCTTTAGTACACGTGTGCTTAATCGGTTTGATATGAGTTGAACGGACAAGTATTCATGATAAAAAACTTCCGTTCCGAATTTTCGCAAAGGTCATGTAATTGTAAGTTAGTTAAGATCCGAGGCTACCGTGTGACTCTTTTGAATGTTAGATACATGATTTTTGTGACTCCCTAGTCGATATCAAGCCGTTAAAACTAAATTGCCGTTAATTTGTATATTTTAATTTAACCCCCATCATGTCAAAGCGTTTCATAAGTCCTTAATTTTTTGAAGATTGTCTACCATAAATTTTTTCGCCCAATAATTTGGTGTGATTTCCCGACTCCCAAAATTACTTGTTTTTGAGTCCCACTTCCGGCTTGAAACTACGGTAAAAGGATGCGGAACAATTTTTTGGAGGTCGTCGTGGAGATCAAACCATTTAGGCATGAAACGCACAATTCAGTCAAAATGGTTCTTAGAGGACCATAGATAGGATGGGGGTTAACCTTGCAAATTGCCTGCCCAATGTAAAAAGTGCTATGTTTATATAGCAATACATGGAAAACTGTTGACTAAGTGTCACCAATTGTGGCATTTACACATTGGTGTTAATGACAACGCTATAATTAGGTAAGCTCAATGCTAATTTAACGGTACTGGAAATTCGTTATTTTGGTTTGCTTAGGAACATTAAGGGATATACTTGTGATGCAGAGTGAAGGTCCACCAACATAAGGTTAATTGTTCTTAACTCGTAGACGACATTGGTGAAAATTAACCAGTGGATACCGTGAGGCCAGAAGTGTCCTCGAGGACCCTTCTTTCGCAAATATCAAGAGACCGAATTAACGTATAAAGTTCAAATTTTAACTTATTACCAAATTTTCAAATACCTTTTAAGCAAACTAACTGTCGAAGAAAAACGTTCAATATAACACATTGGCAGACCAAAGTTTTTCTCCTCGGGAAAAATCCAGGCAGTTTGCTAACTTCAAATACATTTATCTCATTTGTAAGACTTGAATTTCAATTCAAATGTTTCCTATAGTTATCTTGTTTAACACGGTTCAAGCAGAAAAATAAACAAATGCCTTAGCTCGTACAGCACTTTTTTACTGATTATACACATAAACTATACACATAGATCGGGTTTGCGGCATCCACTGGTTAACAGATAGACCAATACTAGCATTTCTGATGATTTTACATTGCGGAAATGTCACGAGCCTTGTCAGAACCGCTAAACATGTCATCCGCTAATGTCACGAAATTTACACGTTCCTTGGGCTATCTTATTTTGTTTTCGTATTTTACACAAAATCATAAGAGAGTTACTGTAAATTTTAAAGTGTTCGAACAAACGAGGTGGTTGCAGATTATGTTAACCTATGGGAGTAAATAAATTCCAATATCCTATATGCACCCAAGTTGCCCATTGTACCGTGAATACAACGGAAAGACAGCCTTGCTCATATTAACAAAGGGTGTTACCGTCACTCGTTTAAATTATTAAAAATCTATTTCGCGATTCGTAATAGTTAGGAGTACGTTTGTCGCAGCCATATGACACAGATTCGTAATAGATCAAAACTGCAAGGAAGTTAGTTAATGAATTAATAAAATTCGTCCAACGCGTCTCTATTTTTTGGCGTTCAGGGTTAATATTTTGGACCGCCGGGTTCTAAGGATGTATATTATAATTCAAACTCCGTCAAAATATTTACACGCAGAAAACTGGAATATTATGTAGCACTCTGTATATACTCTGTACACTTTCGCAATAAAAGACAAAAGAACATAGTATTATATAAACTCCAAATATTCAGAAATAACGTCAGAGTTAAATTCTGAAATGTACGAATAATTATTTGAAATGGCAAGGGAGTACCTTGTTGGTGTCCATGTTTTTGGCTAATATCCCGATTTTAGAAATAGTGACTGTTTCTCTTTTTCACCTACTTTGAAAAAATGTCCCTTTTTGTGAATTTCCAGCTAGGCACTCTAATCAAATCATATTTTTTCGGCAGAAAAATAACATAAAATAATTTATGTACCTCAAGATACCTCTACATTTTGTTAGGTATATCCTCTATTTAATTGATTGTTAGGCTTCTGGTTTTGGTGGGCTTCATCAAAGTCGAGGGGTTAATTGAGAATGGCCTCGCTCTTGAGTAATCGAAATACGATGGGTTATAAAAGTCGATAATATGAACGTCACCGGGATGAAGGACTTCTATCAACTTCTATCAACTTCTATGAACTTCTATGAACTTCTATGAACTTGACAACGATTGAGCATATTTGTTTGATTATTTCATCATATGCTCAGTTTGGACGCTATCGTACTCAAACTAAAGTATATATTTTCAAAAGAAAAACTATTAGATCGGTAATGAGCTAATATTTTCAGAAAGTCAATGTATGGGTCTCGAAAAAAATGAAAAAAGACAGATGAAATTAAAGTTTGAGATTTTAGTTTTCGATGAGAATTTCGCAATGCTATTTAGTGATATATAGTGAATATATATTACTCCAAAAATAGGACTTTTCCCCGAAATGTCATGAAACTTTTTTCTCAACTTTTTTCTCGACTTTTTTCTCAAATTGCATGACATGTCAGGTGGTTCGGATTTTTCCATAAAATTTAAGTTTACTGGTTCAGTTTTAGGGTGAATCAGTCGCTATTTTCCGTTGAAGTAATTGGTATATAGGTTTTGGTTATTTTTTTCTTTTTGACCGATTTCGTCGGGCTCTTTCTTCTCATCTTCATTTTGGATTTTTCATTCTGTAAAGCCAATAGTTCTAGTCACGCAATCAATTCATAGGCAATTTCATCTTCAGATATGTCATGCTTTTCTTAAAGAAGACATTTAAATGTTTCAATTCCAATCATCGTGAACACATTATTGATTTGCGCAGGGGATAAATTAATGTATAGCACAGTAAAGTTTTGAACTGCGCGTTGCTATTTAACAACCAGATTCACGAGATTTTCTTTTGACAGCCAGTTTCTGTATTGATTTTTTAAACTGGCAAAAATCGTTCAAAACTTCGTCAGAAATTGGATTTTGGTTTTATTTTATGACGTAAAGTTCGAGGTTTCTGTCTGCGAAAAACCGCATGAATTTTTTTAGGGTGTCCATAGTTGAAAATGGTTCTTTTGCTCGCTCCAGTTTCGCCAAATCATTCAATGACGAGGCCGTAAATTGCTGCTTCTGAATGATCTTCGACTTCCAAGTATTTTATCGCATTATTTTTTCATTCTGTAGAAGACACTTCTGGTCATTAACTTTCGATATATTCGATTATACTGGTTGTTAACACTTTCGTAGTTTTTTCCGTTCTTTATCATCTGTTCCTCCTTCGTCAAGAAATTCTTTTTTTTTAGTTTTTTCTATCACATATATGGATTTCAAAACTATGAAAAACATTTAATATTTTGAATATTCTGGAGATTATTTTTTTTTTGGAAAATTCAGATTCTATTTGATCTGATTCCGTTTGATGAAAAAGTAGGAGTTTTGTCAGATTTTTCATGAATTCGAAAGTCCTACTTTTTGGTGGATGACAGTATATGTAACTATATATAATATAATTAATGGGGTATAGTGAAGTCATTTATATTTCACTTTCCCTATTATGTTCACTATAAATCATGTTAGTCATTGTATTAATTAAATCATCATAGCAGTAATACTATTGTTCTACCCTTATAAAACCATTATTTTAACTTGCATCAATCAGCTTGGCTAATTTGATGTTTTTGCCTTTTCATTTTTATCGTAAATCATACATTGTCTTTTGGAAATTTTCCACTACTAAAGATTAGCTCATTGTTTATCTAATTGTATTTGTGTGCTATAGTGGACTATTTATGCCTACGAGGTTGGGATGTTAGCTAGTTTGAAAATTACATTTTACCACCGTCTAATACCATTTGATGACACAATTTTTATCGTTCACTCGGATTTCGTTATGCAGTTTTATGCAACATACTAAGGGTAAAACTGCTTCGCACGGAACGGTTAACGGAACGATTTCGACAAAAATGATCAAAACACAATTTATAAATTCTACTAACTGAATTAATCAAGGACCCAAGCCATTATTGAGTTCTTAAACAAGTTATAGAAAACGATTTACTCGTTGTTCGACATGGAATAATCATTATATTGAAAAATCGTAACATTAAACTGAAATTTTTCTCATGAAAGCATAATTACCCCGTTAAACTTGCTAGACGATTTCAAATTAACGAATATTACGTACAATGAAGACATAGCAATTGTCCGATCGTGGGCGGAATTTCCGTTTGTCAGATTCGTTAATGGCCTCACTAGGTTTGGAATGACGTCACCATTAGCTACTATTCGTATGGTTGATCATCGGTCAATGAAAGGACCTTTGTTCCGTACACCTTATTTTAACGCGCGTGAAATTTAAACGATCGGACAATTTCTATGACTTCACTGTAGTTATATTGGAATCAGTTGAAATCTAAAGGGACACATTATTTAATGGGCTAATATAGTGATTCACATGGTGACCAAAATGACTTCAAAAAAATCCTTTGACGCGAAATAAGGAAAATTAACCACTATAACTGTATCTAATATAGTTTGGTGCAGTTTTGTATCTACAGAAACTTACGATCTACATTATGATAGAATTAGAAAAACAGCCGTAAAAATTTTACAGTTCGGCTACATTACTGGTTTCCTAACTCGTAAATAAACGGCAATATTTATTAACGATACTATTATGTAATATTATTCCTAAGCCAATCAGAAATTGATGTTTTGGAGTTGGGAGCCACATAGAATTTTTGCGTGGGACTACTTTTTTGCTATTTATGAGAGGTCTGTTTACACTCAGTGTTTCCGGATAAAATCCTATGGGGCAGATTTTGAGAGAACTTGGGGCCCGGAAGTCAATCTAAAATTGAAAAAATCCGAAAATTTACGCGGAAGACCAGGTTGGCGCTATGCGGTCTCTCAGAAAATTGAGTTCACCGTTTAGTAACTTTTTGAGATTAATTGTCTTTTCTGTGTCTCGTTTTTCTAGACAAAAATAGTTCGCGAAATGTGATATTATTAGTGATGAGACACGAGTCTAAATTTGCTCAAAAGGCTGCACAGTGGTTATGTTCCAAAAAGGATGTTTATGACAAAACTTATTTATGAGAATTAAATTTGACATACAATAAATTATGGTTTTTCTTATTTACAAAAGAAACCGCAATGCTAACGGCCTTATATATTTTGATAGTTTAGGCCACAGCCTGGAAAGTATCCTGGTCCATGTTTCGACTGAAATTTCTGAAATTTTCCGAAATAAGAAAATGATTTTGAACACAAAAGCTTCTTCGACTGAGTTACTATTATCCAAGTAAGTTCACAGCTCAAATATCGTGGGTATATTTTCACGTTAAATTTGGATTCCTTTTTAACCAGAGTAAC
This sequence comes from Mesochordaeus erythrocephalus, assembly GCA_004367975.1. Taxonomy (NCBI): domain Eukaryota; kingdom Metazoa; phylum Chordata; class Appendicularia; order Copelata; family Oikopleuridae; genus Mesochordaeus; species Mesochordaeus erythrocephalus. Next base: position 5,998 of record SCLF01076772.1, read on the forward strand.
AACCTTTACGAATCGAAATATATTCCAACCTATTAACGAGTAGATCCAAATTTTTAAATGTCAGTTTCTCAGCCGCAAATGAATTTTCTTAATTAAAAAAATCTGTACCTTGGAATTTTGATTATCTACCGAATTCAGAAAATAATAATAACTTTTAGCAACTTTAAGTAGTGTAATGGCCTGAAAACTGAATTTCCAGGTGATGCAACATTTTTGTATTTATCTCGAGGACCCCTTAATATTTTTAAATGAAATTTTTAGCTAAAGGTTCAATTTTCCATTTATCTATTTGAGTTGGGGATTAGTGTTCTAGTGGTTTTGTATTTGTGGACAATGTAATAACATTGTTATTACAATATTAACCAAACTAAATAGATATAATCAAATATTGAACACTTAGCTATCTAATCATAAAAATTTCTTTAAAAAATAATGAGGCATTCTCGACACACGTGCTAAAATTCCCGGGTACGGTTCTTTAAGTAACACAAAAATACATTTAGGACTGAGATAATTTAAGGGTAAAAAGCACTTTGTACAACGCTCTATTTGAAAAATGCTGTATTAAAATAGCCATTTAAAGAAGAGACGTACCCTTAGAATACCATTAGAATAAGGCAGGTGTGGTATCTACTGGTTAACGTCAAATACATTTACTATTAGATAGCATTTATTTGTGCTGGTAGCTTCTAAATCTGGTCAAAGTACGGTGTGCGGTTCATTTACAGCTTGAGAGTACTCAATGAACAAGTGAGCTGCAACTTTGTTTTACCATCAGAACTACGACCCACTAATAACAAATAACGTGTCTTTCCCTTTTGTTATCTTTACAGCAACTTATGACCCGGAACTCTGCTTGTCAAAAAAAAACTGCTTGCCAAACCACAATGATAGTTTCTTAGAAAACACTATTTTAGAAGAAATTCTGTAAAAATCTAGTGTGGTAATACGGATATCGATTAGGGTTTAACTGCCCTTTGTTTCAATGTTCGTAAGCAACGGCCATAATATACCAAAAAACAGGACTATTAAGAAATGAGGGGGGGCAGGCAGGTTTTTCAATCCCAATTAATAATCGTAACAGCACAGTTAAATATGGTGATCAGCAAATTAGTCTGTCTGCGTATCACAGACAAGTCAATGCGTAAACATAGACTGGGGAGCTTATCTACGTACATGTCTTTCCCAGTAGACATATACTTCGTTTAATATTCATGGTTTAGAAGTGATCCACTCTAACTAATCTGAACGTTGCAAACATCGTTTTATGTCATGATTCGACTTAGAATAACATTAGACTATTCATAAAATTATGTCGTCTACACTTGAACTCAAAGTCGGCCTGAGGCGAACAATTAAGACAAAATTCTCTCTACACTGACCTAGATTTACTTTTATCCTAAAAATGCCAATATTCTTATATATACAATGAGAACGTTAAATATTGGCAATGCGAGGAAAGTCAATTGGAAACCTTTAAATTCGGGGCTCGACATTAGCCCTCGATATTAGGTATATGGAAGAAAATATAAAGCAATATCTAAAAATAATATATTAACATAAGTGTGCATAATTAAACATAACCAAATAATGTCGAAACCAATCTTCTTCTTCCGTGAAGTTTTTAACTTGATCGAATTGATTACGACCAAATTTGATTTGATTTGATTTTCATTTATTACGTACTCAAATACAACAGATCTACAATGCAATACAATAATTAGACGCCACATTTTCAATAATGTGTTCGGAGACTACCAACCATAATTGAGAGACGCTGCGCTATTTATGGTAAGGCTTCAAAATATAAAGAAAAAAGACTTTTACATAATTACAAAATATTTGACCTATATATTCTTGTTCCGCAATATGTTTTCGTAAAACTTTATGCTGTTTTAATTATAGACGGCAGTGAATAGGCTGATTATGATGTTACTAAAAGCCTGAAAAACAATTGTAAAAAAGAATTTTAAATTCCACCGGGGAGACATGATTATTAATTATATTGTGAAAAGTTTTGAAATGTTTCTAATAGTTATTTTTCATTTGTTGAGAAAGAGATATTATAGAGATCTTATAGTGAGAGACATTTATTATAGTTCTTTAATATATACATTCTTAATTTTGCTGTGTTTATGCTGTATTTAGAATTTTGTAATGAGCAAGTCTTATTATGAACCAGATATCATTGACTTTGATTTTGAGTCACCTTTATTTGTGGAAATGTATATACGATGTAAGTTGATAAGGTTTTAAAGTTGTTTGAGTGATATAAATATTAATATATTTCATCTAATTGTTCTATTTCATTATATTATACTATTTTTATTTTATTATTAATATGTTATGACTATTTCTTAATGTAATATTGTTTCTCAAGTTGATATTGTTTTTAGGTAATAAAACTATGGGCGATGTCCCTTCGGAACGGATGAACAGTCCATCGCTTTCTGCTAGTGGAGGTTTTATAGGCGATTAGAAGACACTAAATTTCAAGCTGTGGATTAGATCTTATCGCTCTTCGGAATTTAATTTATAACCCACTCAGCTTGATTTGGTAAACCTTAATCGGTGAACATACGCTACGTTAGACAAACGGGAAAGCAATCGCAGAAAACGGTCTAGTGGGACCTGGATTTCTAACTCTCGGGAGTATAGCACCTAATCCAACCCACACATACAGTGGTGTAGGAAAAAATTGGTAGTCGTATATTTTTTTTGAGCCGTCTCACCGGAAAATCCGTGAATATTTTGTAATCAAAGGTTTACCATTAGCAAGCTAAAAGTTCACCTCTAGTATGCTATAACAATTAATTATTATGGCTTTAGGTTATTTTAATAAACTTCTCGTTTCTATAATCGTTTCTGTTGGAGCTTCAGATATTCTTTAATCATTACGCCTACCTAGTTACATGTAGTATACGCGCATTTAGGGTGTTTGACCAGGCTTGGACATAAAGGTATAGAAACCGATTTTTACACCTTTACATTTATGTCTAATCCAGATAAAGCATCCTAAATACGCGTGTGCCATATGGAACGAAATAGGGGGATGAATATCTCAAATTCCTAGGCCTGTCGATTTTTAACTCCTGGGGCATGGCAGCCGGCCGACCTAAATTGTGGTAGATTAATTAGACCCCTGGACATCCATAGAAAACATCTAAAATATGCTCAGTTTAATGCTATGGGCCTCGAAAGTCACATTGTTCAAAAAATTTCGAGGTCCAAAGCTTTAAAACAAAATAGTCTGAGTATATTTTCTAGGAGTTAAAATTTACGTTTCTCCAAAAAAAAGTCATTTTCACCGACCATAAGCTTGCCTCCCTTTCTGCCTACATTATTTCATCGAGCGGTCGGAAGCTTGAGTCGAAAAACACTATTCTAAACCATGGCGCGTGTACAACACACTCGATGACGTGCTTTTAATTTTACATTTTTTTATTAAATGTTTTCCATGCTGAACTTCCGTTGTTTAATTTATTTTTAAATCATGTAATAAGAAAGGGCTTAAGATAATAGGCATAAACAAATAGCTTGCTATTAATATTGCAAATTACCGGAAATACAAGCAATATTTGGTGTCTAAAAATATAGTATATACGGTGAGTTCCAAAAAAGTGGCAGTAATATGTTTGGGTTGGAGCGCGCCTATTCTTCAGATGGACCATTAGGCGTTCCCGGAAATCGAGGTGAGGGGTGTATATACTGATTAACTCTCTTAAATCAATTAGAATCCAAGACTTGATAAAATCGGTAATTCCATTCTTTAATATATTCCAATCGACAAAAGTGTGTCACGGCTTGCATTCGTGTGCGCTAAGCGCTATATAAATTAAGTGTTTCATAAAAATATGCAATATTTATAGAAGTAGCACGAGTTATAGTTAAATATTGCTTATGTCTGCAAGGATCTTTACTCCATGTATCGAATGTCCAGGGTGTGAATAAGTAGAAGCTTTAAATTGGCCCTCCTGTTACTGCCACCTTTAGGAACTCACCGTAGCTAAAACTATGCCTGTTGATGCATATTCCGGTCATATGCTTACATTTGTAATAAATATTACGAATGTGGACCTTAACCTGTATGTGTGCACAGGCAGAATCTAACTTTCGCGCTTACACATTTGTACGCGGATTATAAAGAAAGTCCGATACTTTTTTTAGTGGTTTTCTATTATTGATGAATAGTAGAACGTGTGGAATTTTTTTTTCGAAAACTAGCTTTTAAAATAATATAAAGAAAGTCGTTGAAAAAATGCATAAAACGCAGAATGACGTTATTTTCCAGGAACGTGATAGAAATGTGTAAAAATGAGCCTTATATTAATATAGAGAATATTAAATTTAGTAATTTTCTCCGAAATATTAATAATTTCTGTAGCGTTATAATTAATTATAATTAATTCCCTCGGGTTAAACCACTTCCGAAATACCGTAATTGTTAGAAATTGTTTGAACGGTTAAAAGCCCAATTACCCCAGCCAAGTACGAATGAAGCCGAAAAGTCAACAATATAAAGAAAAATCAGCATCGGCGGTGAAGAAGTCACCAAAAAGACCACAAAAGAAGAAGCCAACAAACCGAACCGGTCAGCCATTCAACGTGAATTCGGACGGTTTGTCTTCGTAGCTTGAAAACGTTTCTAAACCTAATTCAAAGTAATACGAAAACCGCATAATTTCGTGTTTGAACCAATCGTGTTCATTCGTGTTCAATTCATTTGCCTATAAACTTAACCCCCAGATTCTATCTGAGAAATCGGGAAACTACAGAACCGTTGGTAAAATTAGCAGTCCTGGATTGTTTTGTCGATCCGGAAAATACATTAATATTTGTAATCAAATGTTTACCGTTGGAAAGCAGAACGTTTAGTTTTATAATGGTAAACAATTGATTAAAAATTATTGTTGGATTTTCCGTAGAGACGGCTCGAAAAAAATGTACGAATGCCAACTTTACCCAAGGTCAGTGTAGTGATTTCTTAGTGACACTAGTCTTATAAAATAAACATAAGGCAAAGTCTAAACAATGGTAATGGTCTAATGTAATTGAATTCGCAAAACTGAATTTATTACAATATTATCGACACGTTTATGCCTAATTGGGCTATTAATACGGTACATCTACGGTATATGCATGGTACATGTACGGTACACGTATGGACATGCATCGTTGCCGTGTAAAGGTGAACTTAGACACTAGTGTCTAGGTCAGCACCCCTAGGGGGTCTGGGCAGCAGAACAGCGGTTTTCCGAACTTAGTGGGTCTGATAGAGTTTTTCATTTTGGGACCGAATCTATTTTCAGAATTTCCGAATGTATACTCATTCATACAATTAACCTCCTCTAAAGACAGAAATGAGTCGAATATAGTTGACTTTGAACGTCCTGAAATATAGTTTTAACG
>SCLF01076773.1:0-19702 GCA_004367975.1 Mesochordaeus erythrocephalus
GTCATACCGGAAGAACTCTTCGAATCGCCAAGTTCATTATTTATGTACTGCTTCGGAGAGTCATTTTTTGACGGTATTTTAAAGTCCACGAATGACAGCATCGCAGACCATATGAATGATAGCCAGGCCTCGATAGTAACGGAAATTTTGACTATTACCGATTTAAAGGTATATTTTGGTATCGAAATCGGTTATTTATTCAGGGTTTGAACCAAAAGCGCTTAGGCGTAACGTTAATCGGTAAAAACGCCGATTATTTTAAGCTAAGTGATTACGAGCCAATGTCGTATAAAAGGTATTTATTTATAAGCCGCCATTTAGATGTCGGTCAAAAATTAATGGTTGATAAAATAATTCGGGGAAGAGTTGTTTTAAAGCCTAATGGGGACCATAAGTTGTCAAAGTTCACTAGTATTGACCGTCAGCTGGTAAAAATGCAAGCTACAGTTATATACAAGCAAAGTGAAAGACACAATAAGCTTAATCCTCAATTCATCTTTTTCTGCTCCCAATGGCTATTCACCCTTAGTTTATACAAGAAAATGACGTCAAACAAATAAAAAAGGAAGTCCAGAGAGGAAATACACAAAACATGCTCAAAAGGGAGCACAGGCGTTATATTCCGTGAGGGGAGCACAGGAGTTAATATATCGAATTTATAACCCAATGTGCGAGGAATAATGTTAGTTATAATTATAGCACATACCGACATACAATCACCACATTATCATTAATAATGTTTATTGTTATAATAAGTCTCGCTGTTCTAATCCTTTGTTTTACAGAGACTGGAGTATTAACGAACATTGACAACTGAGACCGACCTTCATTTCAATACGATTGAAAAATTGCGGCGTGAGAAAAGAATCTGCCAATTTTACCCAAATCAGTGTAGTTCATACAGATGGAGGGGTTACAGTAGCATACATATTTTACCAGTTTAGTCGCACTTAATCGGCTGATAAATATTCCAAACATTTTCGGGTCATTTTGCATCTCTACGAGGATAAACAAATTTCAAGATTAAAAATATTATTAAACACCACTCAAAAAGTCAAACCTATCATGCAAATATTCACTAGTTCCAGAGGGAAGGAGCAATACTTCTAAATTTTCATAGCATTAATCGAATATATGGCTCGGAGCATTATCCAACAATAAAATGCACTTCTTCCGGGGTATTTATGACGAATACTGTCAGCAAACCTCATTTCTACGCGAAATATGTGTACAATACGGAACCTGGAAATTCTCTCCACTTAATTATCACTTTTCTTGCTCTGAGCGTTCTCCCAGAAAATAGATTTCTCTGTTTAGGAACTGTTTAATCAATATTCAAACGCTAATCGTACTGCGGAAACGACCCATAGACAAATTAATATTTGCGAAGACATCTGTGAACTTAACCAACACACTAAAGGTATTGGCCACAGCCATTTCATCTATAAGCCTGCGGCCAATACTGTAACTACGAATAGCTAGTAATGGAGCAATTAGTCCAACGCGGGAAGAAATAAATCCAGTTTCTGCCGAGTGGTCACAGCTTTTTGAGACGGACAACCAGCGACCAAACTAATCAGTGTTCGAAGTCAACGAACTAGCTTACAAGTTTTGGTCTGCTGTTAACTTCGCACATTGAAGCAGAAACTGGGTTCATCATCCCAATGACACCAACAAGAAAATGATTATCAAATTGCAACAAAGCAAAAAATAATTAATATGAAATGAACAATATCCATAATTAAGCAAAACAGAATTACAGCAAAGGAAACGGTGGACCTAAAAACAAACAAATAAAATAGAAAAGAACAAACGAACACAATAAATACTCAACAATAAAAACTTATTCCTCGTATGTTGGTACAGGAATCGTTAGAAAGAGAGAGAAAACAATACAAACAAAACAAAGTCAACAACAAACAATTTTACCAGGAATATCGCATATGATGACGCATTAACATCACAAAGAAACTGGAAAGACCGGACAAGACTAAATAACTGCTAATCAAAAGACCTAGCTCAGGAGACACAAGAAGAAGAAAATAATAAAATCAAGAAACCACAACAAAAGACCACCATGAACTGCCAAATCGTCATCGCGACATCTTATCATGTCGACAGATCTAGTAAACCATTAACTCCAGAAAAGAGGGTCAGATGAGGTAAGTAGTATGATGTCGCGCTAACTCCGTTATGAGAAGTTTTGCTTCCCGAGAACTGCATTCGATGAGTCATTCATAGTACAACAATGTACCGCTTCGAACCCACGAATAGGCAACCGTCATCAGAATACACTACGAATCACTCGGAATCCATTCCTCATCGGCAACAGAGTCCATCCGAAGCAATGAGTCACGATGTCTAATAGCCCACCGGCGTCAGGAAACATCACGAACCACTCGAATCAATCACCCATGATGACTAATAATGAAGGGCTATGCAAGGGCTGACTCACCAATCGTGACTAAGCATGAAGAATCTGCGTCGATGAGCACCGATGATTCTAGAAGTTTCTTGACTCATGGCTCAAGGCCAGTATATAAGGAAGTGCTCAGGACATCAGAGGTGGGAAGTCGGAGAGATAAAAGAAGTGACTTCCATATACTGCCTGTAAGACATACTGTTTGTTATTTTTTGTATAGAGATATGCAGGTGATTGCACGCAAGAAGACGTGGCCCTGCATTATATTTATACGATAGACCTCATGGAAGTGGTTCAAGGAAGAGTGAACATCAACTACCGGAGGTACCTAGTTCGGACTTCGGTAGCAACCTAACTAGTGAAGGTTTGGTTATACAGTAACGCGTATGAGAAAGGTCAAACTAGTCACTTAGTAAAACATATGACGATTATTGATGAAATGGAATTAGAAGGCTTGCTATTGTTAGTGCAAATAGCGGCAATTCTCAACATTTTGCATACTGCGAGGGGTATGCAACAAAAAAATAAGGACTTCTTGAAATGAACAGCTGAGAAAGTTGCTGAATGCTGGAGTGATATAGCATTCAGGTGGATGGTGGTGGAAGAAAAAGAGGTGCATTTAAACATCCTAGCTTCGCAGTTAAAAAAACCGGAAAGATGGAAAATCAAAACCGGAAGCTTTCAACAACTGAAAATTAGGCCCTGAGAATGGTGATGCACAGAAAAATATGTGCATCCGAATTAAGAAGATTCATAAGCCCGCAATTGGCGGTTATTTTTATTTTGGATTGACCTTAATGATAAAAAATATTATCTGGCCAAAGCCCAAAATCAATTAGCAAGATTCATGCTACAGATATTGGAAAATAATACAAAAGTATTTCGGGAACATAGTTGGCTGCGGCATGGCAGTCAAGCTTTTCAGACAGCAACAACGGTCAGTAGGCAAGAACAAGTAGTTCTAGAAGATCAACGGGCAGAAAAGATGGTTTGGACAACTTGGAGAACCCTAGATAATAAGCCTCTAAGACCATTGGCGGATCTTCCAAGTTCAGAAAATATCCTAAAAGAAGTGAGGAGACCCAGAACTAAAAGTAATGACTGAAGGAAGCAAATGAAGGTTCTTGCTTGGATTCGGCTCTACATTATTCGGAAGAAACAGAGCAAGGAGTCAGAGTGGAGGAGGATGTTTTCGGAGAAGATGAAATTTGTATATATTTGGCGTTGCAAAATGGATGAATAGTAATACAAAACATAGACGAAATTCCCTGTCGGAAGCAATTGCTAGGTTGTTAAAAGAGCCAGCTACTCTAGAAGAGATTGTGCTGGAGGAAACAACTATGGATGTACGTTTTCACATTCGTCATGAAGAAAAGATATACACGAGTGAACTTCAGGATAATATGGGCCTGAAGCAAATCGTGGACGAATAGACGATGCTGCATGGTATAATTTTATGCTGTCAAAAAAATCACGTCAGTGATACCAACAATTTGTTCCAGTTGATACATCAGCTGGAATATAGATGATTGGAAGGATATATATTCTCGAGTTCTGGAACCTCTCCTATAATTAGGCAAAAATAGTGATAATAGGTGGAAAACCTTAGCAAAAAAGCTGAAGAGGTTGGCAATAAAACAGGCATTGCTGAATTGGGAACAAGCAAGGCAAAACAGTTACTCCGTAGATGGGCATCAAGATGATATAGGGTGTCTAAACTGGCCAGAAGACCTGACTGAATGAATATTCATGACGGACAGTGTGCCAATGATAGCATTTAAAGCGGATACTGGAAGAATTTCCTATACAAGAGATACAAATGCGTCACTTAAACAGAGAGAAGCATTTCAAAATCAAAGAACATTGATGTATTATACAGCAGCAGAAAAACACCGATTCTAAATGAATATATTTGCTGGATTCAGTTTGAAAGCAGTTTGAGACATTATAATTTCAAACTGGATGGGACTACAGAAGACATTGAAACAATCGTATACATTGATTTGGATGAGATAAACCGAATTATCGCCAAACTCAACAGAAGAGAGACTAAACTAGGAACTTTAGAAAAAGCCGATGTGGAGTCACCACATAAAGCAAAACCGTACTTCATACGGAAATTAACATGATGTTGATCGTAAACAGAATGGAAGAACTGGGCATCAAAATAATTTGGTTCAGCACAGGTCAAATACATCAAGGGCGATGGCTCAGAGCAACGAAGATCCTGAGACAAGAATTACCAAAAGGGTTGATCAAGAGACACGGAAATGATTATGGTCAATCTGAGACCAGATAATGAGAACCAAATGATGAAGGATCCATATTTTGCACCAGACGTGACCTGAAGCAAGACAAAAAAGAAAAACAAGAATGGATGGTGAAATCGTTGAAAATTGATACATTCAATTTTGAGATTAGTTTTCTCACATCGGATGATCGTAAACCAGTCATGGGTTTTATGCAACCATTGGTAGGTGACTTTGGATTTTGGTCTTATTTGGCGATCCCAGGGAATGTCAGATATTGGACGAAAAGGGATGAAGGAAAACATCATTATACTGCAAAAGGGATAAAAGAGAAGTAATTGAGCCAGGACAAACAATTGGAAGCAACTTCAGACACAGGAAAGATAGTGTGGAAGGAGTGGAAAAAATGACCTTACCATTCATGACCAGTTTGCCAGCTAGAAATTATCTAGAAAAAGAACAAAACCGGTAAGAAAAAAACGACAGCGTCACACAGACAAATACGGAGGCATTATCGGGCCAAGTGTTGAAAACGCTAACAGAATGAATCAAGAACCAAGTGGTCAGATACGCCCGTTATGGATACAGGCAGTATTCTGGATTGGACCGAATTGAACAGAAATATTTCCATAACCACCGAACATTCAAAAACAGCAACGAAGAAATTGTGAAAATGAACAAATGAACAAAAAGCAGTTAGACAAATAAACTCCTTACATTAGTTAAAGGATGTCTTTCCAATAATGATTATGGATGAGTAAATAAAAGTCCAGGTTCAAGCAGCTAAAAACAACCTGGATTCGACAGATGGCGCAGACAGATGGCGAGAGAGCAGCCCAAGATCAGAAGATCAGAGCAAATAAAATCGGATCTGGTACCAGAAAAGATACGACCGAACTATTATCAAGGAATAGTACGGAAAAGGATTCAACAAAAGGATCGGCAAGTACAAAGAAAATCGAAAGACTGGTTTTCAACATGGGAAAATTCAGATCTGGAGATTGAGCGAATAGTTTGCAGGTTCGAGGCCATAACAAGCCTAAGTCGGAAAAATGTCAACGTAGCGTGTAACGTATTGGGAACAGCTGCGGATTACTCAAAATTTATAAGACTATTCAGTCCAGGTGGTCATTGGCTTTATATACATCCAAACGAGCTGCACAGACCACAGTTGATTATTAACAATCAACAAAAAGAGTTTATTCAAAGTGGCTTAAAAACAGCATTGACGGTAACTCAACAAAAGCGAAACAGGGAAAATATATTCAATTTGTTGGATAGCCTGCAAGTTAAACCCCAAGACTACGCAGACTCAGAGGTGAACGACTGGCTTTCGTTCAATCAGAAAGTTGCGTATATTCTCAAGAAGAGGTAATAGTCCTGGTGAAAAAAGATAATAATAGATGAAAAAAGTTAATAATAGATGTAGTTAAAAAATAAACAAGATTCGGTTAGTCTTAATCAGAAATGGTTTAATCTTGAACAGAAAACTTATAACGGAGACTATCGGTCTTAGTGGTAAGAGCCATGTTTAGCTAAAATGAGTTAGACTGGGAGTCTTCATACTAAGACTACTAACCTTAGTGGTAAGACATTGGGTCTTAGTTAAAGAATAGGAACTAAAATTCCGTTTAGTTTTAACTAAACGGATCTGGGAAATAATGCATTTAAGGCAAGGTACTTATCCTAAGAAAGTTACATTTATGAATAAAATTCAGAAAGTAACACTGAAAAACGAACGAAAATTTACTGGAAGAATATTATAAAGATGTTAAACTTCACCGTATTTCAAGTTAAATTTAACCAAGAAAAATAAAACGGGTGTTTTAATTTTATTATTAACATAAACTTAAAAAATTACAAAAATTAACTTTTATTCTATTTAGAAATGGCAGACTTGGTACGAATGTCGGATAATGAACAGATGTTGCCGTATAAAGCAGGCGAATCATTGAAAAAACTTTCAGTGCGAGCAAGAAAGCTGGCAACGAAACCGATAAAGGTAAAGACTGGAGAAAAGCAAGCATTACCAACGCGAGGAAAATCAGTATATAGTACAACACAAATATTTGTGGAACTGCTACTGATGGACGATTTGAGCGTCAAATAAAATGGAGTTAGAGAGAAATTCTCTAAATACTTGAAATTCATGGTGGATGGATTGGATCTCAAGAATAACACAATGACGAGTCATGATGCACAAAACGAGATATGGCGAATTATCAGTTTGATAAAAGTCAGATGGAGTAACGTACGGGATACAGAAATGGCTTCGGAGTTGAAACAAGCCAAGCTGGTTCATGAGAACCAACAAACACAAATCAATGGTCAGCACAAATAAATCCAGGAATTCCAGCAACAAGTATTGGACTCGGAAAATCAACTGGAAAAGGCAGAAACAAGAGAAATGAATGAAATTCATGCAAACAAACAATTGAAAGTGCTGCAGATACAGCAGAAATTGGCGGATTCGCAGAAATGTCAATGGAGCAAGAGATGGTTTTGGCAAATGCGATGGAAAATATTAGTTTAAAAGATGGAATTCTAAACGAGTCGATATTAGAGGAGAATGACGAACAAAACAGAGCGTCAACTCCGAAGCCGTAAGTACAATAAGTGGCACCGACTATAGTCATGGTAACAAAATCAGTATTGGTAGAGCAGCCCTAGGCGTCGATGTTGTTGAAAATTCGGCACCGATCACAATAAAAAAAAAACAAGAAACTTCCGTAACAAAGGAGAAATATCAACCAATACGGTCATACACAAACAGTACGAAAGTATGAATCGCATGAATGATTTGAAAACAGGAAAGAAAATCAAAATAACGAAAAAACAAGTAAGACTTGACCGAAAAAGAAAGACTCACCGAACGGAGGAGGCTATACAACAATTAAACACCAAAACATTACGAAAAGCATTATTTTGGGAAAAAGGGTAGAAACTTTTTAAAACTGGTATAGTAACTGGTATAGGAACTCAGGGAACATAGAGAAACCCATTATATTCAAATCTGATGAAAAAATACTACAAGTGAATACAGAATTCGTGCTGAAAACGCTGGAAAACTGGCTTCAAAGGGGAGCTATTTCACAAATGAGAAAACACGAAACGACACAGCTTCAAACTACATTAGTACTAGCAGCGATAGACTTCAAGCCCAGAATATGCTTTGATGGAGGAATTATTAAACCGTGAAAAATGGAAGGACTCCAACACATCCTGTAAGTTATCAAATTTCAGGACAGACTAAGTAAGCTGGATGACAAAAGAGGTTTCCAATTATTAAAACTAAACAAAGAGTTTGAAAATTTCAGATTTAAATATTTTGAAATGCCTTTTGGCTTACCAAAAGCTCTATTGATATTTCAATTGGTAAGACGAGATGTAATCGCGTCTTTATATGTAGATGACAGACTGTTCATGGATGCGTAACAAAGTTTCATAACAGATGATTCTACGCAGAATCATCCGGATACAGGGAAGGTACCATTACATTTTTTTATAGGAGTGATGCTCATAATAGCAACGGGTGGAGTGATTTCATTGTAAATTCATTGGAAATCTCATTTGGAAATCATTACCTGGTTGAGTTTTCAAGTGGTATGTAACAAAATAAAATGCTATATACGACAGATGACCAGAGTGATAGCACAGGCCAACAGAAAAATGGGCATACAATGATAAGGATCTTAGAAAATTACTTGAAAATGGCAAGATCTGGACTATTTAAAAATTATTTAAAAATACCGAAGAAAACGGTAAATCTTCAAAAAATGGTACTGTTCACAGATGCGTCACAAGTGGCTGCAGGATATTGCTGATTTACTAAGACAGAAAATCAGCAAGTGACAAGATACGTTAGTGAAACACAGCAAGGCTGGGCAATACATAACAAGGAAGCTTTTACGATCTTCATGGCAATGAAAACAAGTCTACAAGGAAAGAAAGTTGCTATATTCTGCGATAATCAAAGCGTGGTTTAAGAATTTGGGAGTCCAAATAGACAATTAAATGAGATAATGATGAAAATGTTTGAATTTACGCATGACTCAAATATTGAGTTTCATATTTATTGGATAGACACGGAAAATCAACTAGCAGATGCAGCATCCAGATAAATTGATTGGAGATTTACGATAGATGCAATGACGACAAATGAAAACACTAATGAACAAAGTTTATTTCATGGCAACAAAGTGATCAGGCTTGGGCAAATGATTTCTTTGCAACCAAAGATACAAAATTACAGGGTGAGATGGATTATGTTTTCCACCGAAAAACATATTAGCTAAAGTCTTAGCACACATCAAAAAACAAGATTAGTAGTGGTAGGCCCTATTTTTGCGGAATGGCCCCTGGTACTTACAGCAATGATGAAAAATGGGCAGACAACACTTCATATACAAAAAGGAACATGGTATGGTTTGCCAGCATTAACAATGATACCATCTGAGGAAAACATTTGATAGGTGAACCGAAACTTTGCGGGTCCTTTAATACATAACCACAAGCGGTTTTCTGGTTATCCTGGAACTGTTAAACATTGATTAGTAGCAAGACTAACAATTAGTCTCGTAGTCTTACTAGTAAGACTATTAGTCTTATCATTAAGACTCTTAGTCTTAGTAAAAAACTAAGTAATATTAGTAACAGGATGTTAGTGAATAAAAATAACTAATGATCAATAATGAAGATAATATAATTCAGATTGAAATCCTTGAAGAAAGATGTCGGATCAAGAAGACTTTCAACGCTTAACGGTCGGTAATGTAACGCAAGATGTACTCAGTAAGAGATTGGTTGTTGAAGATGATCTAGAGGAAGAGGGTAACAGTCTCAAGGACCTGATGGAAAGTGGCAGAGACAGAACTAAGAATGCCTTGCAGTCCGCGGAATTAGAAGAAAATAATCTAGTCATAATGATAGACAGAAATAATGAGCTGACCAAAGCGAGCAGAAAGACTCTGAGTGTGTTGTCAGGTCTGGAAAAATATCAGGATAAACTGGTGAAAATGGTAACCCAAAAATTACAAACTGAGCACGAAAATAGGGGGAGAATTTCCAATTATAAAGAAAGGTACCCAATATTTTCAGAAGAATATTTCCAGATCGGGAAAACTATCGGGTATTATATCTGGAGCTCCATAAAATGATAATAGATGACCAAGAATATATAGATCATGGTAAGCTAACGGTATTTGGCAAATCAGGTGTTGAAAACGACTCACACGTTAATATCGGAGGCAACCGTCGAAAGTTCAAAGCACCTAGTACGAATGAAGGAATTAGCGTGTTCAACCTTGAGAAATAAAATGACTAAGATACACAGACAAGAAGCCCAAGGAGATGGAGTGTTGCTAAAAGTGGGAGAACTTACAAAGAAAAAATTCCAAAAAAAGCTGTAGCTAAACCGTCGGCAAAAAAGGAGTGGTTCAGAAAGACTAGAGGTTCGAATCCATCCATACGAACGGAAAATTACAGAGGACCATATAGAGGAAGCTCATCCAGAGGAGGAAACAGAAGAGGTTCTGGACGTGGAAATTATCGTGGATATTCGGAGGAAAATCGGGGCTCACGAGGAAGCTCATCGAGACAGGTAGAGAAAGTCTATAAGAAAGCCAAAATGCCCAACAACCACGAAGTAAGTCTACCACAGCGAAAGGTACAGACAAAGCCAAAGTTTGGACTATTCCCAGTGAAGACATAAAACAAACGGTAGAAATACTTAATTTGTATAATTAAGGTTAAATCACAGATGTTGAAGGAATGGAGACGATTCAAGATACACTACATTTACAGTGATAGCTAAAATAGGCCAAGACAGGCAAAACGTTTGATTCGTGATATAAAAGCAAAATCGTCAGCCACATCCGATATAGATCTGTAGGCTTAAAAGTTTCGTACTGTATACTATTACCTTAGATTTTGAAAACAAAGTTATGACTGAAGCTGAAATTAGGCAATTTCAGCAAGATGTAGCCCTGAGTACAAAACAAACCAGAAAACAGGCACCATCGAGAAAACAGGAGAAGTTAAAAATTTCAAAATTGTTATGGAAAGATGACACGGTAGGAAACGTGATACTTTATTGAATAAAAAAACGGATAGTACTATACTTTACCTAACATTTTTACGGGTGTAGGCGGATAGATGCTTGCCGGTTGCAGTGGCAAGATATTCAAGCGAGAATGGTAGACAATAGTATGTTTATTCCTATAGAAATTCGCATGTCTAAGGCTAATCTAGCGGGAAACAGAAGAGAGGCACTAACGTTAGCTGCGGCGAAAGTAGATTCTTGGGATTTCCCAATAATAGCGTTAGATAGATGGTGGAATTATAGGGGAAGACCATCAAAAGTGGTTTATGTTTTCCAAAACGGATAAACCAACAATTTCGATAATTTTCAATTTCAAATTAAACAAAAAGCTAAAAGTTTGGGAATGCAAAATCGCCAGGATAACACACCGGAAGAAACACTTGTTGTGTTACGCTTCTAGCCTTAGGGGTAGAGACAGAAACAGTAACTCGCCATCTAAGGTGGGTTAGAAATAGTGAAATTCTAAACTCCTATGCAGGGCTACATCTTACTCAGTTAAACTCGGCGCCAGCTATGGTGCTGGCGCGGAGTTTAAGGAACAACAAGTTGAAAATTCAACACGCTATTCTGGATTAGGAAAAAATGCGTTTATTTAAGAATGTCGGAAGCGGTAAACTCGGCAAAATATAGATTCAGCAGCTATGTTGAAGTCATCATGGTAAGCCAAACAGCAGACATAAAACCCATAATTCGGTTCCTGTTACAGATTGCATTATCCGAGCAACACGGAAACAGGGAAGATTACAAATTCGCAATTTATTTAGCGAGAGCCTGCTTATTGGGATCATTAACACTGGAAGTATTTTTGTCCACAGGACAAGAACAGACCAGATAGACAATATGCTGGCCTGGAAAGAAAATGGTAAACAATGCCCAAAGCTGGTGGAGACCAACCTAAAGAAACCACTCCATTTCAACGGATTGGAAGAACAGGAGGTTTCATTGCTTTTACAACACGTAAACTTACAGAAGTTATGACGTGGTCTATGCAGATTTCCATAAATTAATGACAATTTTATTCTAATCTCTAAAGAACCTATTTGGAAGGTCTAAATATGGGGTCTAAAAATGGGGTATCAATAACCGATTAAGCACAAGTCGAAAAAGGAAATGTTTAGAGTGCGTTACTCCATGTAATATAAGGAAGAGGGATTGGTCATACATATAATAAAATATTGATGCGGCATATAAAAGTGACAGAACCAATCAGAGATGAGTATCTCAATTTCTCACGATGAGGACGGACGAACGGTCCTTATTTTAATTTAATACCATCTTAACGTTTAATCGCAAAAATTGGGACTAAATATTTTCAACGTGATTACAGACTAGTACTGCTCCATTACAAGATATGGGCGCCACAGGTCTCTGGAGAACATGTATAATGATATTAATTATTATATTAGAATATTAATTGTAATAGTATACGATTAATTAGTATATTCTAATACTAATAAATTATATTTATAACAAAGCCAGGTAGATTACTACCATGGATACTGCTCCATTAAATGATTAATTGTGGCTACAATATCACCTCGAAAACACTTAGTTTGTTTACAATTAATATTGCCAAATCAGATGTTTTCGAAAGAGAAATACCATTACATTGATAGGGACCGAATATTTAATCAAGCAAATTTTGAAAGCGATATCATGGATTGTTTTCGACGTAAGTGTGAACGAATTCTCATTTCTGACTCCCCACATGAAACGGGAGGGTGCTAACTAGATAGTACTTGAACTATTATTATTCAGGGATAGAACCCAGTCGGTTTTAGTTTCCGTTTTTCGTTCAACGCATACATTGCATTGTTTTTAAATTTCGAACGAATAAGGACTATGCCATTCTCGATTTAATGGTATTTTTATATTCAAAATATCTTTTTGGCTTTTGGCACAATAGTAATTTTAGTCCAAAAACACTGATTTTAATGGAATTAAAATATTCTGCTAAATCAATTAAATATCTAATATAATTTGCCCAAAATCGGTACAAACCTTTTGTATCGTTGACCACTTTATTGTGAGTCGTCTTCCGAGACTATATACAGTCGTCGACCAAAAGTAGGACTTTTCCCCAAATGTCATGAATGACCAAAAAGTGGTAATTGTTTCTCAAATTTCATGACATGTTAGGTGGTTCGGATTTTTCAATAAAATATAAGTTTATTGGCTTAGTTTTCGTGGGGATCAGTCGCTTAAGATAATTGGTTAATAGTTTGTTGTTTTCGTCTTGCTCATTCTTCTCACCTGGATTTTGGATTTGTTCATTCTGTAAAGCCAACAGTTCTAGTCTTTCATTCAATTCATACGCAATTTCTTCTACACATATGTCATGGATTTCTTGAACAAAACATTTAAATTTTAGAATTCCCATCCTTTTGAACCCTTTATTGATTTGCGCAGGGGTTAAATTATTGTAAAGCAACAGGGACAAGTTAAGTAATGATAAGAACAGGTTCACCTTCGTATCATTCATATGCGCGCAGCCAAATTTTATAATACCGACGGCGATAATTTCGAAATATAGGGAAACCAAATGGCTCAATATATCTGTCAAATGGGAAACAAAACAGTTATGGTGGAACAAATAATATTAAAAATTTTGTTCTCTACTGGAATGATTCACCTTGGATGCTATGGGCTATATTTTGTTGGGAGTTGGAGAGATTATCCGAATATCTCCACAAAAATTATTATGGCAACAGATTCTCCTTAATGGTGGATATTTGTATAAGCCACGTGGTCCATGAAACTCCTCACAACAATGTCAAATTAATATTTTCCCATCGCGGTCAAGTGGTGTCTTGCAACCGCTCGACCTCTCGGTATTTGCGATTTTGATGAAAAAGTTTCGATCATGGCTAAGTATTGAAAATCTACAAAATGCTTATGTGACGGGAAAAGATGCAGAAAATGACTTATATTGATATAAGTTATATCAGTAAATATTACTTTCCTAGACTAAGAAGACGAGAAAAACGTGGGAAAAAACGGAGTTGCATATAAACCAACACTGAACCAAGTTGTCAACGAAAAAACGAACACAGACTACAATCACAAATTTGTTCGTCAAAAAATAGATTCACTTTACGTCTAAATAATAAAAAATGGTCTTTTTTGAAAAGCGACAAACTTTGATATTTCATGACTTTTTCGAATCAGATCACATTTGTACGGACTTGAAAAATAGAGCAAGCAGGTTAATGAAAACGATTTGTTATATTTGCTATCAAATATGGAGTCCTCGAAATCAGCGTATCAGCCAATCGAAACAGAAAAAAGAACAATTTATCCTAATTGGAATTACTGTTAATTGTAGAAGCGCATCGAGGGTAGAATGGCCAACGAAACACATAACTCCCAGTACGTATTTTACCAGGAGTTAATTGACCTGGGGAAGTACAAATGAGACTAGCCGATAGGCTTTCATGAAAAGATAACGACGGAAGATATGGAAAGAAACCTTCAAGACGCAGAAGACGAAATGGGGAATTCCATGGAAAACATGAAGACTTTCTAGAAAGCCATGCATTAAGAATGTCGGAAAGAAGACGTGAAGCCATGACGAGAAGCCATGAAGAAAGAATTGCGAAAGATATTCGATGCTAATCCGTAAGACCAATGAAACACATAGTGAATTCTATGAGAGACTCTAGGAAATTATTGTAATTACTGTATAAGCCACGTGGTCCATGAAGCTCCTCAGAACAATGCCAAATTAATATCTTTTCAACCGTGAAGAAAATTTTTCGATCATGGCTAGGTATTGAAAATCTTCAAAATGCAAATGTGACGGAAGAAGATGTTGTTGTAAAGTTTTCCGAGCTATTCAAATATTTAACTAGCAAAGAAATCAACAGTGGATTTAAAAAAATGGGAATTCAGAAATTCAAGTATTTAGAGCATGAATATCCGGACCTAACGACGAATTTATATCAGTCGAACTGAATTTTTGATTGGAAATGTTGTCAGTTAGGGACGAGGTCGATAAAGGCACTTGAAAATGACTTATATGATATAAGTTATATCCGTAAATATTATTTGCTTAGACCAAGAAGACGAGGGAAAACGTGGGAAAAAACGAAGTTGCATACAAAACAACACTGACAAACTTTGATCGGTCATGACTTTTTCCAAAAAGTGACACTTTTTGTTGAGACACCACTGTACATTACAATTGATTGGTTTTAAACAAAAAAAAACAATAAATCCTATTGCTGCCCAAAACGCCTGTTTCATCGACGTTTATGATTTGGTCGGCTGAAGAAGTAACCAGCTTATTGTTTAAACCAGTTCTATACTCGTTAAAAACTTCGTCAGAAATTAGATTCTGATTTTATATTGTGAAAAAAATGTCTCGGGGTCAGATTTATTGTACGTTAGATTACATTATCTGTTTCCTCGACTTTCATGTATTTTATCGCATTATGTTGTCATTCTTTTTTCGTCCCATATATTCGATGATACTCGTTGTTAACACTTTCAAATTTTTTCCGTTCTTTATCATCTTTCTTCGTCAATAGATTCTTTTTTTTTAATTTCTTCGGTTGTTTTGAGCAACGATTAGATTGTTCCATTGCTCTCTATCACATATATGGCTTTCAAAACTATGAAAATATTTCGTATTTTGAATATTCAGATTCCATTTGAACTGATTCCGTTCGACCAACAAGTAGGACTTTCGTCAGATTTTTCAATACCAATATTGACAGTATAGAATACATACGATCTTTATGTAGACATAATGCTCGTATAGGAATATTAAAGCGACTTCAGGAAGAAGTGCCACAGTTTTGATTTATGAGTGATTTTGGAATCGGTAATCAGCTTCACCGAAATTACAACCGATTCCAAACGCTAACTTAGCCCCACTGATATATGAAAAGCTAACTAGCTATGAATTATGTATTAAACAAGTCAGTATCTATATAAAGATATTTCCCAGTCCGATAGTATCGATCTCCAGAATTAAAAAATGTCTACAATCCCATTTGCTTGCTTTGCCTAAGGGTTGACACATCAAGGTTGCAGGATGAACAACTGGAAGTTGGTCGAAAAGACAGATGAAAGTCAGAGAAAGAAAAAAAATTGAACGAAAATTTTTCGCAAAATTTTATCTTTCTATGTTTTCTAGTATAAATTAAAATGTGTATATATATCCTGTAAAATTGTACGCTAATGGAAGGAACCAAAATTCGAGCCCTGCTAAAAATTATATTTTTACACGAAAAGGGGAAAATAGGGTTGGGGAGTAGAAAGGGACCTAAATTGTAGAACAAATGCAAAAAGACCTGGATGTCATTCACGACACCTTAGGCGCGACCTAATTTTACCCTATTATTTCCATTGCAATTCAAGAATGGGTTTTGGAAGGACTTGAACGGGGATATTGGAATAGTAATGGGAAAAGGGCCAAGAATACGTTGAAAATTGTAAATTCAACCAAATTGGGACAATCTAAGTAACTTGATGTGCCGACTTGGCGACTAAAAATCGGCATAGTCGGTGAAATAATGCTCAGGAGGCGCCAGATGCCCATTGGGAAAATTAGCGGATGAAGTTCGACCGAATTAAGACATTCAAGTTTTCAAAATCAATAAACAAGATATGGAAAAATAGAATAAGAAACCGTAAAAATTTGCATATTTTTGTCGAAAAATAAAATTCAAAAAAATCAGATCACTATTTTACGCTCTTTGAAAAATAGAGCAAGCAGGTTAATGAAAACGAATTGATCCAATGGTATCAAATCTGGAGTGGTGGGAGGGCAAACTGGAGGGTGAGAACTGATCATTAAAATGTAATTACTCTAAATGGAATTACTGTTAACCTGGAGAAGCGGGTCAAGGATAGAATGGCCAACGAAACACATGGCTCCCAGTACGAATTCTACCAGAAGTTAATTGACCTGGATAGGCGTTCATGAAAAGCCAGCGACAGAAGAAATGGAAAGAAACCTCCAAGACGCAAAAGACGAAATGGGAAATTTCATGGAAAACATAAAGACGTTTCTAGAAAGTAATGCATTAAGAAAGCTGAAAAGAAGAGGTTCTCTCGCCACTTGAAGACGGAATCCGTGAAGAAAAAGTTGCGGAAGATATTCGATGCTAATTCGCCAGACCAATGAAACAGATAGCGAGAGGTTCTGGGAAAGGCACGACTATTGCGGAAAATGTGAAGAATATATGGGCCCTGATGAATATGCTTTCTCGAGCAACGGGTTAATAAATTGGCCAAACATTTGGAAAATAAAGAGATGGTAAGTCTGTTGAGAGAACCGACGGAAGTGGAGAAGAAAATGACGCAGGTAAAGAAGAATAAAAAAAACGGAAAAGACGGGAGAATTAAACATCTATGGCTCGCCATGGCCTTCCATCGGCAAAACCAGTCCATGTGGTTTCCGATCCGCGTTTACAATATTTTAAACATTGTAATTTATATCGGTCAAGGGCACCCCTGGTCAAAATAACGCCAGTAGAGGGCTGTAGCGAGCAACAGATGAAGCAAGGAGGAGAAGAAGAAAAAAGAAAACAAAATGAGAAATCAGAAGAAATAATAGGATAATCCAATAAGGGGAGACCGAAAAACTGCCATGAAAAATATAGAGGGTGAAAAACTCCGGTTAAGTGCGTATTTAATGTTTTAGAACAAGAGGGCTACGTTAGAACGAAAGGGCTACATCTGGGGAGGATAGGGGATTGGGATGAAGAAAGGGTGAAAATCGAGAATTCAATAACATTCTAAGTTACATACCGTGAGGTCACAAAAATTGGACTCCACCATCGAACTCGGGAGTCCAATTTAGGTAGAAAATCCGAAGATTGGAAAAACGGAGCATTTTGAAGTTTGTTTGCAAAATGAAAAGTGGGAATTCTCATAATCCGCTGGAGGGCGGCACGGGCAAATGGGCTATTGCAATTTTATTAATGAACGGGGAAACTCGAGTTTGGCAATGCATGGGCCAAGAAGGCATGTGAAGCCAAGTGGGTTTCTTCCGGAATACTAAAAAGAGGTTCAGTCGGGCCAAAAATTGGTAAGTAGATGCGGGTAAACTCACTGAGGACGAGAGTGGAATTAGTTTCGCGAAAAATTGCGGGAGGGTGTATTTTCGAACAATGGAAAAAGAGCTGGCCGTAAAGTGGGAGGGTAGTTAAAATATTGTGCGAATAAAGAAGCGGATACGCGGAACGCGCTTCGGTCAACTGGAAAAACATTCGCCCACGCGATTTGCGGGGAAAAATTGAAGAAGGAGCAGGATTTTCCGAAAACTCGAAAACCGAAAATCTTCAACTTTTGCACTCGACTCGAGCAAAGACGGGTTCCATATGGGTAAATATCGGCAAATAGAACTTGAAGTACTGGTAACCTTAGTGGAAAAGTGTTAAAATTACGGCAGGAGCGTAATCGAAGGGGAGCATGAACTCCAGGTAATAAAAACATGCATGCAAGGCAGAAAAGGAGAAAGAAGTGAAAATGAATCGATAAAATGCAAATCAACAGCAAGGGAAAGGGGAAGAAGAAACGGGAGAATCAAGAAAAATAAGGCACGTGGAGAAAAAAGGAAGAGGGTGCAGAAAATTATTAAAGAAATAACCATCGCAAGAGAAGCTAGAGCGAGGGATCGGGGCCTGTAGCGTCCCAAATGTCCGCTGAGACTGATGAAACGCACAGTCTCACGTTACTATTAAAAACAGTAAAATAGTGGTTATAGGCCGGTTATAGATTATAAGGCAGTAAATGAAGTGATCCAAATGGATCACTATCTATTGCTCCATATCAATGACCTTCATCTAATCTCCATCACTGAAGAAGCAGCAGAGGTCCTAACTCGTAACTGTCTTTCGAGGCAGTCCGGCATGGACGACTGTTATATCCATGAGAAGATATAAGACGAAAACTTGGACCAGTTGGAGTAAACAATGGGGGTGATGAAGAGATATGGTCTTCAGGTAAAAGCAAAAAAGTCGGCGTTCCTAACAGATTGTGGATATACAATAGAGATGAGGAAATTAAAGTCAGCGAGGAGCGAATAGAAGCATCAAAAATATAACAACGCCGAACTATAAAAAGGAGGCTTAGGATGTTTCCAAGGAGCCCTAAAAAACTTCGCGAAAATAGCCGAGCAAATTACGGTTACGTACGAAGGACACAACCAGAAATGGACTGAGGAAGTCTGAGGAAACGAACTGGAGAACATAATGATTTCCGAAACCTTGAAATTAAAAATACCAGACACGATACGGGACGATTTCTTGCTGGAAAGCGACGCCTCTGAAAAGGCCATGGGTTCAGTATTATACGTCTGCATGAAAAATAAAGTAATAAGAAAGAACGAAGGATACAACGAAATTGAAAACACGGATAGTCATTAGAGATTATATATGGCGTCGCAAGTGTTTGAGGCAGTGTACAATTAATTACCATTCGTATGTTGACGCGCCCTTTGATCAGCGATCAATGAAAGGACCTTTGTTCCGTCCACCTAATACCAACGCGGTAGAATTTAAAGGCCCGTAATTTGCCTCTTCAAAATGGATAATTTTTCCATAATCATTGTAGGTAGACCGTTTTGGACTGACGGATGAATACCAATAAAGCTGATCGAGATGTGTGAACTTAGGAAACAGAACATCTCCCTATCTCGGCCTCTAGAACTCCCTTTAGACATTGTTTTTAACCCTAATAATAAAACCTATCTTAACCCGTACGCTGAAGAAATGGTTCTACCCTCACGCTGTATTCTGTGCCGCTCGACACATTTTCGTGAAACCCAAAATTTCACTTCTAGATTCCAATTTCGGTGATGTTGATTTCAGGTATAAGGGCTAGTTGGAAAAGAAATTCCGATATACACCAACCTAAACGTTAAAGTGCTAAACGTTAACGTTCCGACTAAACGTTAAAGTGACACTTTTTCGACTTTTT
>SCLF01076884.1:0-11405 GCA_004367975.1 Mesochordaeus erythrocephalus
TTCTGGAAATGATTGATGCGTTTCGCTTTGAAATCCCGGTTTGTTCAAGTTATTGTGAATCGATAAAATCAAGGCTTCCGATAACTAGATAAGATCTCTATTTCAGTTTGGACTTAGCTATTGATCGATCGATATCTTGATCAAATTTCGAAGAAAAATTTCGAATTTTCAATTTTTAGGTCAAAATTTCTGGTCATTAGGTACCCTAAAATATGCGCAGTAAAATTCTAGGCGGGATGGCTGCTTAACGAGCCAATGAAATATTCAACCACGTCTAAGGCCTTAAAAGCGCTAAAAACAGGGTCCATGACAAAAATAAGCCAATTGTGTGCCTGAGAGGTATCAAGACGTTGACCAGAATTTCAAGACAAAATTCTATGCCGCAGATTTTGAGGGTACTTACGGCCCACAATTACAACCGGAAGTGAACCGAAAAATTA
Source organism: Mesochordaeus erythrocephalus (assembly GCA_004367975.1). Lineage (NCBI taxonomy): Eukaryota > Metazoa > Chordata > Appendicularia > Copelata > Oikopleuridae > Mesochordaeus > Mesochordaeus erythrocephalus. Next base: position 441 of record SCLF01076884.1, read on the forward strand.
AACGCTTTTTCATATTGTGGTTTTCCATGATTATTTCCTCTAGGCTTCACATTCTTATCTTATTGGGACATGAGTCTAAATTTGCTCAAAACTGTGCACAGGGGTTAAACCCAAAATATTGCAACCATTTTATAGTAAATAGGGTGTCTGGCTTCTACGAATCATATCGGAAGAATATGTATCTAACACGTTTTCTCGTTATTTTTTGACATTATGATTATTGTTTTGTGGTTCGAAACAGATTATGTATTTAAAGTATTTAAATTAGATAAATGACCATGTACTCTCGGTTTGTTCACGTTTCTAGTGGCACAAAACTGCGGAAACTAAAGTCAATCGAGGGATTTATAGAATGAATGGATAATTATAGGAAGCTTTAAAATAATGAAGTATTTGGGTTGTTTGAACAATATACATTACTGGACATCGCACCGGAAGTGGTTAGATTTCCGAAGATTTTAATTGAATGGTTAAAGATGACTAGAATTCAATAGAATCACTACAAGCAGTTGGATTGTTTTAATCCGGAAAATGACAATTTAAACATGACCTAGATTTAATCCCTTCCCAGTATTTGAAGCGTACTTGACATTTGCCAAGGGCGAAACAATTTTGAGACATAATAATATATTATGTCTCAAATCAGTGTCTCCGGAAATAATAAAGAAATGCATCTTGGAGACTAAGAATACCTATAATTCCAAAACAATAATTGCCAAGAAAGACACAAATTATATCGAGAATATATCTAAGTTATGAATTCAGTACCGCAAAGTACAGTACAAAATTTAACATTTGTTTGCAAACCGTTTATCCAAGAACACATCCGGTGAATAAGCCGCCTTCTATGAATGACGTCACGAGACTTTTAGATAGTTATTTTCAGAGAAAACTAAACTGAAAGTGATTAGTATTGTGATAATATGACAAAGAAAGTAGTAAAAATTGGGTTGTAGGTCACGTAAAAGTGCCTAAATCGAAAGCGTAGCCTGTACGTGCTCAAGGGTAACTAAATGGTAGACCCATACGGGCCTTATAAATGACATATGTATTAGAATTTAGTAAAAAATGAGTATTTAAATTGGGCACTTTTCATGCGGGAAAGAAAAAAACTACGCGGATCTAGTCATAAAATTACAATGCATTTAACACAAAATTAACACATACGAGTTAAATTATATAATAAATCATTTTTCATAATTATGTTCCTTATTTCTCGCCTCATTCTACTCGTATTTCTCTTTCTATTTAGTCAGTATTTGCTAGTTACATCTCTAGCCTCGATGTGCCAGAGAGGCTATTAACGTCTGAGCTATAAAGTCTTTCTTTCCGCGATGTGACGTGGAGTGAGCACTGTGAAACCTGTCCGTTTTGGCAGTGATTATGACGTTATAATAACGGGGATTGAGTCAAATGTGGGTCAATATTTATATTTCCATTTAGCTGATGTCAAAATCGGTGGAGAAAGGATCAAACGAGGAGAGATTCAGATCGAGCATGCTCATTTGACAAAACTCAAGAATGAATGCCTAAGGTAAGCTGCTATAATAATATAAAGTATATCCATACCCTATATCCAGGCTTTCGTCCATCATTATCGAGGGATAAATTGAGAGTTTGAGACTTTAATTTGTTGATATGCCGAAAATGTTAATATGCCGAAAATGTTCACAATATTTACCATACTTTTAACCGACCTCGTGTACCGGGGTTATATTTGATCAATACTGCAGTTTAACCTCGGCACGCGAGGTCGGGATATGGTAACTTTTCGGCATTTTTCGGCGCATCAACAAATTAGAATCTCAAACGCCAATTTAGGTATCAATAATGAGGGACGAAGAGTGTGAATATGGGATATATATAAATAAATGTACATTATTAGCTAATGTTAATATTTATAACTATAGTTAAGCACTAACTGTGCACTAATATCCTTCGAGAGTATAAAAATGAACATTTTTCATAAATTTCATCTTCTTTAATTGCTAAAGTGTAAAATTGTCTTCTTTTTTTACGTTTAAAACATTTGTTGCCTTCGTCGGAAAGTAAACTCAAAATAAACTCACTTTAAAGGGAGATCCATTACGCGTAGAAATAACCGTGAGTGCCTTTTTCGATCCTCAATTTCCAATACTAAAATTTCCGGAACACGTTACCGGACTGCGCGTCCCTGGGTCTAATATCGGCAGCCCATTGCGCATTATATCCAATATGAGCGTTGTGTCTATCACTGCAAAGTTATTTTGGAATAGATAGTTTTCGATTCCCCGAAACGTTATCCAATTCGCGCTAATCTGAAACAAGTAAATATGATCGCCAAGTTAACCTATTCAGAATAAAAAATACCCCGTTTTTTTCAATAATAAACCTTCTGGTTTATCCGTTCATTTTCTCTTGAGTATTTTGGATTCTGAATCGGTTTCTATCACTATTTACTCGTTGCATATTGGCTGTAATTAAATAATGTTTCTAGGAATCAAAAGCTCTATTCCAAAAATACTCCGCACAGAGATAGACCCAGCGCTTATATTGGATATTACTAAATAACAAAGGTTATAAACGCCTAAAGAAATTTGCTATTGGCTTTGGGAGTTAAGAATTGCCTTATAGTCAACTTTCACATATTTTAACCTATGACACTTATCTATCAAGATTGCACTTGAGAGTTAAATTTAACTCGTTGCTTATTCAAGTGTTCATGCTAAACTTTCACATAATTATTATATTGTTGGTTTAAAAATTATATTAGGTAAAGCTCAGCTGCTGAATTAAATTTGTCGGCATGCCTGTTGGCCTTTAATGATAACTTACCGTTATAAGGTACGGTTAGAATTGTGGTTCATATTGGTTCAGTTAATATCCAATACCGAACAACGTCAGTGAACGTGACCGAATATTGGTAATTCCCTTATTATTAATCAACCAAGGTTAATCGTATAAAAACCGAGTCTATCGCTTTTCTTGTTTCCGTAATTCCGTTCTTTAACTGAGGAAGTTCTAGAGACTTTTCCTGCAATCATAGGCCCTATATGGCAAAACTTTTGAGAAACTACTGCTGGCAAGAATAAATTGGATCGCCAGACAGGAAGTATTGCGCAACTTCTTGAGCTAGTTTCGGAACGGAAGTAAATAGAACTGACTCTTCACAAAAGAGTTAAAATATGCTTTTATTGATATAATTCCCAGTTTATGTTACAGATACGCTAGAAATATATATTCAAACGTGATAAAATGAACATATACACTCGTATCGCAAAAAGTGTCTGATTGGTAGAGCCAATTGGGAGCGTTTAAATTCTAAACGTAAAATACTATAAATATTTTGTAACGTGTAAATAACTAAACGTAGCTTGGGAAATAATATTGAAACCAGTTATCATGTTGAAATCTTGATTGAATTTAATTTTTCTACAAAATTGACTTCGTATATATCTAAAGCTATTACATCAGAGCTTCTTTTATACCCACAGTTTTCTGAACGAAAATCAATCATTGTGATTACTAAAAATTCATTTCTGTTGCTGTTTAACCGGGTAAAAGTTCTTGGATTCAAATGTTCCGGTATATTATAAATGCAATTTGTCTATCTCATTTTTAGACGCCCGTCCTCCAATTTACAGGCCACAAATCACTTTTATTTTATCCACATAGTATTTATTTTTCGTGGTTTATAAACTGAGATTCGATTTATAGCCATTTATAAATAATTTGAGTCTGTTTTAAGTCTATTTATACGCACATTTAAATTCACGATATGATCTTACGAGTATGATCTTACAAGTATGATCTTCTAATATCCTGGTAAAACACTATTTTGAATCTTAACTTCCGTGAATGAAAATGAACCTAATCAGTGTCATGTTGTGAACCCATGTGGAAAAACCCAGTTCTGCCATCAAATATACGAATCAACCCCTAGTGGTACCTTCATTCAAAAACTTTGGATGCCATTAACGTATTAGACAGATGGAAATTCCGCCTACGATCAGACAATTTTATGCGACACGAGTGTATATGTTATTAATGGTATATTATACGTCTTAGTAAGAGTAATGGACCAATGAAATTGAAACCTGAAGCATGAGGTGAGAATTGAGGGTTACACGGATATTTATACCGTTATACGTATGAAGAGTCTTGTGTATGTTGGTCGATAGATCAATTGGTGGAGCGTTCATCCATTACGGGGAAGGTTGCGTGTTCGAACCGTGCGTAAACATTTTTTTTTTTAATCTGAATATGTTTTTTCGCAATTCTGTAAATATTTTTGATTTGTCAATATTTGGTACCTTCACCCAACGTTGGACGTGTCATTTCAAGGAGAAGTTACCAAAATAGAACAAATACATGTTCAGTTTAGTTTTTTTGGGCGAAATTGAGTAAAATTTTGTGAAATGAATGTTTCTGGGCTAAACCTGATCCAAGTCTAACGACAGGTAACTTCCGTTGACAACATTAACCTCTAGGGTATTATTTCTCAACCAAATAGATTCAATTGACCTACAATTGAAATAAATCCATATCTGGACTAAATTAAGCCCGGTATTACGGAAGACTGAATTGATATATCGACGTTTCTCCGATCCATGAGGACATTTTCCAAATCATGAATGTAAAATAATTCAAGGTTTCATAACCGACAACTAAATAATTTTGGCTAAAGTGTCATAATTAACCGCAGACAACTATTTCATTGGCCAGGGGGGAAATACAGGACGGTCTTAGAGGAAAAGTGCCTGTTCGAATGATGTTCTAATTTTTTTACTGGTGGTCAACCAAGTTGGAATTTTCATTAATCCAATCACAAATAAATGGTTTTGCCACCTAAAAGTACTACACCTTAAAATAGAAACACTAAATTACTAAACCACATGTGCGTCAGATATTGAGGGCTGGTTATAATACACTCAACCACGCCATGGTATTTAGCAATTAACTTTTAATGGTTTTTATTACAATAATGAAAATGGCAATATTACTAAAAACTTGCTGTTTTTTCAAAATAGTTTTACCAATTTTGCAGAACTTTTTCAACTCACTCTTTATATCCCAATTGTTATCACAAGCGGGGCAATAAACCTTGGTTTAAACTAATTCTAATCGTCCGCGCTGCTGTCTTAAAATTTCCATAGAGTACGGTCTGATTTACCGAATCTATTCTTGACCGAATTACTGGCTAATTCCACCGAATCCCACGGATGTTCTTCTACACCTTCTTTTCTCGAAAACCGATCACGCTGTGGAATTGTATTTGTGTCGATGCCTCCACCAATGTCAGCAAAATGAAACGCACCTTGCTAAAAGATATACTTTTGTAACCGTTTGGGAGTTATCCAATGGGAAGCGCGGACGAATATGATTAGTTTAAACCAATGTTAAACCAGGAAGATTTTTGGCCTGTAATTCCACTTTTGGCAGTGATAACAGGGATAAAGCGTGTGAGTTTAACCATGTTTCTAACCAATAACGCTGAATACTGATAGTTGCATTTTTGAAGAAATTCTGTGTATTTCTTCTTTCCCGCCACTCAGGTTTATGCTCAGTAGCTACACATCGGTCCAATTATGATAAACCGTACGATAACTATAGCTTTAAATTCAAATTTATATGTTAACATTTTTGTGCGTATTCCCATTAAAATTCTCATTGATATTTGGCGTGGACTGAATAGAGAAATCTGCTCTTAGAATATGCTAAATAAGTTCCGGTGAATGTGTCATCTGATAAGTTTCGGAGATAATTTCCGCATTTGAAAGTTCCTGAACCGTGTCTGCGTTTCGTTTTCCATTACTAAGATTGACGTACGTGAGATGATCATTGCCGTAATAATGCATTTTATGTCGTCATAAAATCACAGTTTCGGCTTCAGTTAAAGGTCAGTATAACCTCCGTTGATTTGGCTCTTGTTTTCGACTGGCGTCTTGGTCGGCTAAATAAAAGCACCGCGGCTTAACCCGCGCTATAAACTTTATTCAGCAAAGGCTCCCTGACGTAGATTGAAGAAGTGTCCAATGAACATCAATATATCCTGCTGTCTATGAACCATAAAAATTCTGCATATTAGATAACTAGTGAATATATATTGGTACGGGTCTGTATTTCAATTCAACTACTACACTCTTATGTAAAACCTTTTGGGCGCTCGGTTCCGGACTCGAACCAGCAACCTTTGCTTTACCCGAGCAACGCTCTATCAATTATGCTAAACGGGCCCCCGAGCTTCATAAGATTTCACGTATATATATATTACCTTCGTATCAATATTAGTGTGAATATTATACTTATAATTCTGTTTCAGACAAAGATAATTGCTTCGGCGTGGGTTAAAGATTCTCAGACATTAAAGTATGTATAGAAATATTAGTTAGTTATGAATATTAACATACACTGGTTATGGAAAAAGTGCCTGATCGCAGGCGAAATTTTCGTCTGTCTAATACGTTAATTCTCTCCCAAGTGTTTGAATTAAGGTAGCATTAGGAGTTGATTCATATATTTGATCACTCGCCAATTGATCACGCGGTCAATGAAAGGAACTAAATTCCGTACACCCAATATAAATTCGCATGGAATTTAAACGCTCCCAATTGCCCTCTCCGAATCAGACACTTTTTCGATAACCAATGTGTTTTGCATATTTTCCGAACTTAACTGAATAGGAATAATGATTGTTTTATATGGCGTTGAGAAGAAAGCCAATGAAAACAATATAATCCAGATAATTCGAGCAGAATTGATCCGCCCGTGGCATTCACTTCCGGTTTAAAATTTAGTTCAGAAGTTGCGCCTAATGTACCTTCTTTTCAATTATGTGTATAAGTTGTATCAAAACACCGACGTAATTTCAAGATTAACGTATGTTTTAATCTAGTAATTTGACTTTTATCAAGGCCATTAAAAATCTGCTAAAATTCGTACCTGACATTTTATGCGAAAATCTCTCGGTCTCGAAACAATTCAAGCCGAGATTAAAGATCGGGAGAAAAATGCTTGTGGTCTGATACGCCGCCTAATTACTAAATCCCTAAAACTTATGTCTCCGACAAGACTCAAACTCGCAACCTTTCAATATCTAGTTGAACGTGCTAACCCATTGCGCCACAGAGACACAACAATGTATAACTATGGCACAAACAAGACGTAGTGATCAATTAAGCGACGTACAGAAAAACGATTACGAGAAGGGAAACACGCGAATGCTAAATACTAACGCCAATACACAACACCCAACACCAATTACTGGACAAAAACTAAATCTGTTTCACGACTTTTTGTCACGCGATATCCAAAATCTCCACAGAAGTCCATGATTGGTTATCGCTAGTTGGCGGCATGTGGGTAGAAACAGAAGCTTACTGGAGCCTCTGGAAGAAGAGAGAAAATCATGCTTATTTATTATTAAGTAAGATTGCTGTTTGGCACTGTTAAATATATCATTATTAGTTCGTAAAATACAGTTAAAGAAACAACTCAAAATCACTTTGACAACACTTAGTTTGCTTAAATTAATATTGTACTATAATCAACGTAGGTATTTTCAAGAGAGAAAGGCATTAGATTGCTAGGAACCAAATATCATGTAGTGTTTTTAGTGATTTCCCAAAAGTGGTGTGAACAGAGACGGAACAACGAGAGACGTAGTTGGACTTCCGACTCATTCACTATTCGGGAATCACTAATGCGAACATGAAACCCATACACGCTTCTTCCAGTAGCTCTAGTAAGCGTCTGTATCTTCGCTATAACCAATGATGGACGTTCCGCGCAGATTTGGAATATGTCAATGTTAAGTACCTGTATCACTATGCAAGATATATCTATATTCGATGTATAGATGATATTATTTGATATAAATGAACTTGGTAATTTAATTGCAATATGCACCCAAAATCCAAGACGATTTTTATAGTTAGACAACCCATTTTGAGACACAAAAATCCTCGAATTGGAGAAATTTGTCCCGAATTTTGATCATACCCTGATTGCATCCGTTAACGTTACCCACACCAAAGCAATTATCTATTAATAAATTATAATTCTATTTATAATATACTGTTTATTATCATATATTCCTTAATTATCTAGCCTGCAGAATTTAAATCCCTCAGTATAAAATGGTACATTTATGTTCAACGGAGAGTGCTTCGAACTAAATGAAAACATCCTTCATTCATCAAACCGACTGGGATGCTAATCTAAAAAAGCGACTGACGACCAGACAATCATATCACGAATAAATAGGTTCAGATCAAGGTCTGTTACAGATTACGTTAAAGCTTGATTTCCGCATTAACATTATATTTACTTTCACTTTTCTGCCGGTAAATTGATGTTAATATACAATTGTTCTATATTTCACTGGAGAGTAACGAGTAAAATATGATAACGTTGGATGTGGTATTTCGTGCTACACTTATATATTTTTGGGTGTAAATATATTCTCGGGGTCTGGGCAGAGCAAAAATATACGGTACTGTCCTTCGGTACTCTCAAGAGTAGATCTAAGGAGACGATGGACAGTCTCGAAATAAAAATCCAATCATGCTTGTCAGACATCAATATCGACTGTCACACGCTTCACGCAATCTCATCTAGGTGATGACGTAAATGCATGCCTATCTCGATAAATCCAATGATCAAGTGAACGCACTCGAACAAAGTCTATACAAATCGGTCACACTACTCGATTACATTAAATTCACTACAACACTACTCTCCGGCATGAGTGGTTTATCTATCAAAATCACAAACGCCAAAGAGAGCAGCACAGTCATCGAAGATACACTGTATACCTCCCGTACGTGAGTTTACACATACCAAATTTTATCGCACGTCAGAACATACCAACTTATCGAATCTCGTGCTTAGGATAAACACGGCTAGTTGATCCGATCCGAACCACTTAGCCTGTGCATCACACACGAAATCACGATAGGAAAAGCAAGACTTCGTCTTCATAAATTCTATCTAATTGTCTTCGTAAATGCTTCATAAATCAAGATTAAGTATGGTATGGAGTTCGAACCGTACCCCATTCACTACATGAGGCGCTTCAATTACAAAACAACTTGTAGTCGGCTTATCGTCTTCTTATACAATATAATAGACTGAGTACATTGCTGAAATCATGAAATAGAGCAAAATATTTCTGAAGTTGAAACATGTGTAGAACATGTATGCATTTCTCCACCAACTAACGTGTTCTGGGACTACATAAACCTAGTCATAGTTTCAACACATGTATCTCCTGTTACCCTCTAAATTATATCGAAATCTTAGATTTTCTGTAGCCGGAACTACGCTTTGGCTCCAGCCTCGTCAAACTTATGGATTGTGGCAATGATGACATAAATGATCATTCTCAAAACACCAACCCACACCCCGACCAGGAGCTAGGAACATTTGTTAACCTTACCAATCCTGCAATGTATATGACCACAATACTGTACATCCCAATCTTGTCAAACCAGATAATGCGCGCCACACCATTATCACAGATTATAACGGCGAAAAAATACTACAACAACTATAATAGTAACACCAGTGTCAACCTTTCAAATTAAAAAATGACCATAACACAAACATCCAAAATAACTATAATGCAAATATAGCAGACAACAGTATCTTCCAACTTGCTTTCCACCATTGTTCTGATAACGATCAACCAACTAAGTTTCGACGCTTTTAACCTTAGTCAAACCGATAGGCCCGTCGAGAAGCTGATCAATTACGTCAACAGGAGAACTCATGTTTTCCTTGGTCTCGAACCAAACCGCTGTCCAACAGGGGCGTAATGGTCAGTATATAACCGGCTGCAAGTGCTCATTTAGGTAACAAAACAAACAAAAACACTTTCAAAAACCTAGATACACAAGACAATAGTAATTATTGCGTAAGCCGGAGAGGTCAACCTGCACACATATCGCTAAGACCCAGGGTATGCGTGTACCACCTTTTATTAAATTATTTATTAATAATATATTAAATAATATATACATTGCGTTGCGACCAAAACATCGATTCCAGCTTTATTTACGCTGCTTACCAATTAATGAGTAAAACAATCGTTTTCCGATTTTTCTGAGCATACTGAAAACACCAAGCCGCACCAGCCCAAGAGCTAAGAACCGCTCTTAAGTTTACCAATCCTGCAAATTATATCATCACAATACTGTAAAACCTTATCCTGTCAAACCAGGCAAAACATGTTTTCGAATCAAAACGCCCAAAACAACATAACATATTACAAAAACGACAAAACAATACTGCAAAAACAGCTATAATAGTAACACCAATGCCAACCTAAAATAAAAAAAGTACCGTAACAGAAACATCCAGAAGAACGACAATGCAAATATAGCATACAACAGTAACAGCGACAACGGCAAAGCCAAGGAGAATAAACGGATTATTTGAGTCGGCTATATTTTCCAACACCATTCTAATGACGAATCAACCAGCTGAGTTTCGACGCTTTTAATGTTAGTCAAACCGATAGTTTTCCGTGGTGTCGAACCAAACTCATGTCCAACAGGGGCTTAATGCGCAGCATATAACTGGGTGCGAGCGCTCAATCTGAAACAAAAAAACACTTTCAAAAACCTAGATAATATATCCGTGAAAAACATAGGGTAAAAAAACAATGGTAATTATTGCGTAAGGCGGAGAGTTCGATCGACAGGCATATCGCTAATCCCCAGGATATTTGTTTACCACCGTTTATTAAATTATTGGGTTAAATTATATATACATTCCATTGCGACAAAAAATTTACTCCAGGCTTATTTACGCTAGTAAATGGTTTTCCTATTTTGATCTACTCTAAGCATTGCGTTACAATTACAAGCTGAACTCCTGTGCTCCCCTCACGAACTATAACCCTTGTGCTCGCTTTTGAGGCTGCTGGACTCATGATTAATCAGTAAATGTATTTCCTCTCTGGATTTCCTTTTTTGTTGGTTT
>SCLF01076995.1:0-11404 GCA_004367975.1 Mesochordaeus erythrocephalus
GACGCGAGATAGTACGGCGTGATAAGACCACTGGTGCCAAAACTGCTCGCGAGGCGAGGGAGGATGACGTAGCATTCTCCTCGCGCGGCGAGAATCGTAACGCAGCAAACTCCTCGCGTCGCGAGAGAGCATGGCTGATAGCACCACTCGTGGAAAAACTGCTCGCGAGGCGAGGGACAATGATATTTGCCATATATCTGGCAAAAGCGTGCTTGCTTGGTTTGATAACGCTCGAGATGTTCGTGCCAATAACATTCGGGCTGTTCAGTAGATTTATAATGAAGCTACAGGACCTCAAAGAAATATATACCCGGAAAACAAGCACGGATCAGCTGGACTTGAAGCTAGAATGGCGGCATAAAGGCAAACAATTGCCGAACTTGTTTGAGAGAAGACTTCGCATACCGCTCCATTTCAATAAGTTGGAAGATGAGGCGGTAGAACTGTTGATGAAGAACCAGGAGCAACTGGAAAAGGAGATCGGGATGAATGCTGCATGGCTCACTTGATAGAGCTGATCGCGACGTCAAAAAAAAAACTAAGTTGAAACTGAACTGAAAACTGCACTGAACTATAGTTGAACCAAAGATTAAAATGCACAAATCCCATAGAAATAACGAGTTATTGCTTGGAAATACAGGCTTCTGCAATGCTTGGAGATACATAAAACTACGGGGGTAAATTATGTGGTTTATTACAGTGACAGTAGAAATGGGGGGGGAAATACTAGTCCTCATAACAACGTCTTTTGAATGTACTAAAAATGGGGTATCGATAACTGAGTAGTCGCAGTCAAAAAGCCAACATTTAGAGTGCGTTACTACAGGTTATTTAAGGAAGATAGATTAGTGAGTAATGCTTTTGAGATCAGGATGAATTAAACTAAACGTAAGAACCAATCAGAACTCAGTAACCTGATATCGCAAAATTGAAAGCGGGCGAATGTTTGTTTTATTTAAGAAGCTCTTTAACAGAGGGGGAGTTTAATCGCACAATTTGACCCAAAAGGTGATTTTTTTTTCTCCCGCCCTCCGCCCAGTATCAATAACATCAAGTACTACGCAAAAATCCAACATTTAGACTGCGTTACTACCGGTTCTTTAAGTATGAAATAAAATGTTTAGAGTAACTACTATTGAACATTTATTACATAGGTAAGCTGACATCTTTCGCATGTCCACATAATCATAACAAATCATCCATTAAATTATTAATTACGTAAATATAATTTTGGCGACTAGTTTGTTATCTTAACACCAATAGTAATCTGAACGATGTTGGAAATTGAAAATCTTTACTTTCGCTTTGACATTTTTGCTTTTTTTCCTTTGGTCCATTATTGTATGGTATAGTAGCACGGCGGTCACAATAACGGGACTTAGTGAGCTCACGGGACTTAGTGAGCTCACGGGATCTTAGTGAGCTCAGGGCACTTAGTGAGCAGATTTTGGCGGTTCCGAATCTGCTTTCAGAATGTCCAAAATTATACTCCTTCGTACAGTTGATCTCCAAAAACTCCAAAAAAGCGAAAACGACCTTTTTTATAAAACCGTTAATTTTCACTCATGGTGACATGGTAGCTCACCAAACTAAATCTCTCTAGATTAATTAAGTGCCTCGGCATCCAATAAAAATATTGATTCTTCTCAAGTTATGGTCGATTTATTTTGGTGAGCTACCATTTCCCCATGAGTTAAAATTAACGGTTTTATAAAAAAAGGTCGTTTTCGCATTTTTTGGGTGTTTGGAGGTTAAATGTACGAAGGAGTGTAATTTTGGATATTCTGAAAGCAGATTAGTATTTCTATCAGACCCACTAAGTCCCTTTTCTAACTTGGACCCGGGGAAGGGGAGTGGCCACTTTCGACACCAGTGGCTTATGTACCTTGCTCAGTGATTTCTCTGTTTTGTGATTGCTCTTATTTAAGTTATGACAAATAAGTGTCCAATAAACCGTTGGATATCAAATTAAAACAAAATACTAAAAATATTAAAACCGAAAATTGAATTGACGATTGGAATAAACTACAGGTTGCTTGGCTAAGTTATTATTCTGATATGGATGTAAAGATCGTTCAAGAGATAGCTGAGGATCTACGGGCGCAAATAGAAAATAATTCGGAAGTCAGCGACCAAATGACGGAAGTCAACCTGATACAGAACACGATAACCCAAAACCAAGACAAGATGGAATCCAAAGCTGAGCAATTATGGAAAGAAGTAAATGGTGATCCAAATGAGGTAGCCAAGACTCTTTTTCTCAGGGGAAATGCAATTTTGTAATGTTTATATTCATGATTTATTTCATGGTGAGCAACCGATATCGAAAATTAGGGAAGAACAATCGGAATTCTCGGTAGATGAACAGCCGCTGAGAAGAACCAAATGGGTAAAAAAGCAGCTGTCATCAAACAACAAGTTATTGCGAAAAAGAGATCACGGTAAGAATATTGCACTCTTTCATGAACACCTCCCATAAATCTTTACCGTTAAAAACTGGAAATGGGCCATTTAGTCAGACACTGAAGGGAAAACGTTCCCAGAGTTGATTAGCTCACATGAGGGGTGATCATTACGATCGACCAGATCTCGGTAAACTACGGAATCGGAAGCAACAACGCGCAATACCACACCAGCTTCAACGTAGTTACAAGGTTTTGACTTGGCAGAGCAAGAAAAGTGGAAAGCGAGGAACGTTTGCAACAAGCACTGAAAGATCTCCAGCAAGAAAATTCGATTGATGCTTTGCCAACAGACATCACGAGTTAGTGCAAATGCACGAAGCTATTTACCTCATAGCAGGTTTTCTTCATTTTTAGTTACAACACTGGACAAATAAACAACCATTTATCCCATATTTTATATTTATTGCATAGGAAAAAGACGCTAGAAAGATTACAAAGACAATGTTAAAGTCTTAGCAAGAGTAAAAATTATTTACGAAAGTGATAAGACAAAGAGTTTTAGTCAAGACACTTTCGTCTTGAGAAAAGTAATATTAAGATTTGGGAATCTAGACAAAGTCTTGCAAAGACTTTGTAAAGTCTTAGTAAGACTATGAATTAATTACAAAGGTCTTACTAGGATTTGGGTGAGCTTTAAAACGAAAAGTTTTAGTCAAGACGTTCTCATCCTGAGAAAAGTCTTACAAAGACTTTTATAAAGCCTTAGTAAGACTATAAATCGAATACAAAAGTCTTACTAAGGCGTGGTACAAGAGCATGACTAAGACTTTTTTAGTTTTAGTCAAAGTCATAGTGAAATTTTTTATTAGACAAAAACATCTAGACTTTTTTAGTTTAGACAAAAAGTTAGTTTTTAGTTGACAGAGACCTTACAAAGTCTTAGTAAGGACGATAAATCAATTACAAAAGTCTTAATAAGACTTGGTATAAAATCATAACTAAGACTTGATATAAAAGCATAACTAAGACTTGGTATAAACGTATAACTAAGACTTTTTAATTTTGGACAAAGTATTGGAAAGACTTTTTACCAGAAAAACATGACTAAGACTTTTTTGAGTTTCAACAAAAAGCATTAGTAAAAGTTGCCATATTGAGAAAAGCCTAATAAAGACTTCTGAATAAGAAAGCATAGGTTCACGATAGCGCTATATTCTGTGAAAACACTTCATGCTACTAGAAATAAAATAAAATACAACATTAGAAAATGTAAGCACTGGACAAGAATCACGGAGGCCAGTGAATATGTTAGACATCAATGTACGTGTCCAGGGCGGATGTTAGAAGATGAAGGGAAAGAACAATCCCCTTTTTTGGGACCCAAATGCGAATGTATGATAATCCAGGAAAAAAGATGGAATCAAGATTTCTTAACTCAACTACAATTTGTTACACCTCTAGTCCGACCGGTAAATAGAAGAGGAGCAATGGTGATGAGTAGAGAAGGTAAATTATAAGGACCCTTATTTCACCACCAATGGACGAAAGAAAGCTGGGCACTATGCGAATGGTTTCACAAATTACAAAATAAAGAAAAAAAAATCCAAATTGGGCAGATTTATATCTCCGTCGCGAAAGGGATTTTTATGCAGGAATCTTATCAGATTACAAGCAAGTAGCAATGCTAATGATTCCAGAAATGCCAGGCTTAAGAAACCAACATCAAGCCTATGAGCTAATAGAGAATTCGTGGTCAATACTCTGGAAAACTGGCTTCGAACAGGCTTGGAACACGAAACAACATAGCTCCAAACACCGTTAGTATTAGCAGCGCTAGATTCAAAGCCAAGAATCTGTTTTCATAGAGGAATTATAAAAACCATGGAGGAAAAATTAGCACCTTGTAAAATGGAAGGGCTTCAACAAACCCTGGAAGTAATTAAATTACAGGGCAAATTATGTAAGCTGGATGATAAACGAGGTTTTCAATTATTAAAACTCAATAAGGAAAGTCGGAAAATGACTTCCTTTCAGTTTGCAAATTTGAGATTTAAATATTTTGAAATGTCTTTGGCATACCAAAAGCTCCATCGATATTTGAATTGGTAAACCTCATTGTCATCAATTACATAAGAAAACGAGGAGTAATGGCGCCTTTGTATATGGATGACATACTGTTCATGGATACAGAAGAGACTCTAATAACAAATGATTCCATGCAGGATTATTCGCATGCAGAGAAGATATATTTAAATAGTTTTCTAGGAGTAATGCTGATAATAGCGATGGGCGGAGTTGTTTCATTGCACAAGTCAGTGACTGATCCTCAATACGAACTCCAATTTTTGGGAATGAAACTCAATACCTGGTTAGGTACAATATAGGTACAATAATAGGTACAATACAGGTTTATACAGCTATGCAAAAGCTTGCAAATGAATGAAAAGTTTTATTTGAAAAAAATTGGAGCGAGTACGGGGAATAACAGTAAGTTTCTAGTAGCATACTGCAAAATGATATGCTATATTAGACAGATGACGAGAGTAATAACGTATGCGAATAGAACAAATGACAAATGTTTAAAAATGATGGTATTTGCAGATGCATCGCAGGCTGCAGCAGGATACTGCTGGTTTACCATAAAAGGAAATCAGCAAGTAGCAAGATATTTCAGTGAGAAACAGCAGGGCTGGGCAATACACAACAAAGAAGCTTTCACTATCCTGATGGCAATGGAGAAGCGTGGCAAATAAGCAACTAAATAAGCAACTAATAAGCAACTAAATGATATAATGATGGAAATTGTAGAATTTGCTCATGATTCAAACATTGAATTTCATATTTACTGGATAGCCAGGGAATATCATCTAGCGGATGCAGCATCCAGAAAGATTGATTGAAATGAGAAATTCATGCCTCAAGATATATTCAATAAATGGCAGAAAAACTTAAAATGGCAACAGAAGAAAATACCGAATGTACAAAGTTTATATCATGACAAGAAGTTGATCAAGCTTCGACCAAAAAATATCTTTGCTAAAGTATCAGCCTATATTTAAAACAAGTATCCAAAAACGAATTTATTAGTGGTAGGCGATATTTTCGCGGAATGGCCTCTGGCACTTGCGGCAATGATGCAATACGCGCAGGCAACAGTTTACATACAAAAAGGAAAATGGTTTGGTTTTCCGGCATTAACGATGATTCCTTCCGAGGAAAAACACATGATAGGTGAAACCAAACTGTGTGGATCGTTTAGTACAAAAGCATAAGCATTATCCTGACTATGTTGGAGCTGTTAAACATATTAATAACAAATCAATTCCAGCACAAATGTGCCAAGTAATAGAATAAATTATGCGTACAAGTTGATAAATACTTTATTATTAAGACAAGGTATTAAGACAGGTGGACAGAACAATTCTGAAATGCAACAGTACAGAACATCTTTACACAGTGAAATATCCATGTTGTACAAGTAGAAAGAGTTTCAAATAAAGATAAGATGCCTATAAACCGTCGTACACAGTGAGCCGTCAACGGTGAAACAAATGGTAGAAATACTTAATTTGAATAATTAAGGTTAAATCACAGACCCTGAAGGAATGGAGACGATTCAAAGCACACTACATTTTCATTGATAGCTCAAATGTGCCAAGATAAGCAACATGTTTAATTCACTATATTAAAAAGCAAAATCGTCAGCCATACCCGATTCAGATCCGTAGACTTAAAACTTTAGTTTGAAGCTGAAATTAGGCAATTTCAGCAAGATGTAGCCTTGAGTACGAAACCAAGAAAAAAGCAAGCCCCAGTTATAAGTTGCGATAAGTTAAAGTAATTAGTTTTGTTTAAACCATATTTATTAATATTTTGGAACATGCAAATTAGTAAATGTAGATTGCGAAATAATATTGAACTAGTTATCTTCAATCAAAGCTTTTTCAATTTCACGGATTGATTTTGGCCAATTTGAAATTCAGATTGATTCGGAACATTTATTAATTTTCCAATTTTGGTTAACTGAAAGCAGCTCGACGAATGTATGATTCAATATCATGCCAGGTTTTGGCAAAACTTGCAGCAGCTGTCTTTTTGATTCCCTCTCACCACCTTAAATTGGACGCGAAATGTTTTAACAACATTTTTCGACCAGAAGTACCGCCGTAAGTGTCGGTTAAAAACTGGAAATCGACTATTCCAAATCGGGAATTAGATTGAATTGTTCCCGGAGAAGAAATGACATTGAAAATCAGGTTTATACATGTTACGGCAGCTGAGTCTTAAATACTAATTGTATTGCGATTATTTTAAGTTACTCATGGACCAGAAATGTTGGCCAGGGGTGAGCCTAAAAATTGGTCGAGCTATCACTCGGAAAGTTGTTTTGATCGTTACGAATTATATGAGAAGATTTGTGTTTTACTTTGCTTCGATGTTCTAGATATGGATCCCAGGATTTGCGAGTATATGGAATAGACAAAGCTCTTAACCCGAACACACAAATAGTACCCAAGAGTAGACGTATTGAGAGTTTCAATATGGATTTGACCTAATATTACTGACAAAGAAGCCTGTGGTCTTACCCATTTCCTAAATAATCCTTTCCTTCAACATTTTTTGCACCGAAAATCGCACCAAAGTAGATATCGTTCGGTAATTTCACCAAAATTCTAATGATTACAAGTTGCTGTAAGTGCAAGATGCCTTACTATGCAAGAAAGTCTCAGTGATTGAATATTTGATTGACAAGAACGTATTTAGGGTCGTTAATCTGGAGTCGACCAAATATTACTGATGATAGAATATTCCGTATATTTCTCAGACATTTTAAAGGAGATAAAAAGAAGCCTCGGATCATAACCATTTTTGGACTGGGAATCGCACCATAGTTGTAGCACTGTAATTTGTACCCAAAATGGTCAATATACGCAGGTAATGACTACAAGCTGCTGAAAATACAAGCCACGCAAGAAATTTGATTGTGAATGAACTCTAATAAAAGTTGTATATTTCCGACAAGCAAAAATCTGATTATACACAAATTTCGGAGATTAATAGTATTAATAGTGCTAAATCTGCGGTTTATTATAATACTCCTGTTGAATAGATCAAGTTGGCGTTGCACCATACGTAAACATTTTGTCAGCCGTCGACACCTACACTAGCAAAATGCTTGGTAAATAATTACAACACTACCGCGACGCGACAATGGTGCAGGTTTGTTCCAGGCACATCAGCAGAGGAGACTGAATACGTGAGCGATTAACCCATTACTCGATGAGAAACACGTTTCCACGAAGGACATTGTATATGAGTCTGGGTCACAGTACCATCAAGCAACTCATACCAACAGGCGTTAAACCATATGAGTCAACACTCGACCGATTTGCAGCGGCAGCACCGGACCAACATACCAAAGACCCGTGCCAAAGAAGTACTACAGAAGTACCACCTCGTACGAAGACTACACCACCAACGACCAACGTATTTCAAATGCAGGAACAGACAAAACTTCGAGGTGAAGGAATTCGGAGAAATAGTAATAAAGAAGAACTGATGAATTCTAACCAGAAGCTGGTTAAAAGGATCGAACAGAAGCAGACAATACTGAACCAGAAATAAGAAAAACGATGTGTACATAACAGCTTAGTTCAAATTTCAAACCAAAAACTAGTTGCAACATTAAGACATGCACCGCAAGAAAGCCGATTGCAACTAGAGAGAATGACGAAGATAAAGAAAATAAATCGACTTAACAAAAAAAAACTGCAGAGTCAAAAAATGACCGAAAGAGGTAAAAATAACAAAGCGAAGAAAAATGCGAAAAACGCATACCGCATAAAGCGAAGATTAGCGTAGGGGACACCCAATATGAAGACCCAAATCGTACTTAGGCGTACTTCAACTTTAAAATTTGAATACGATAGCAAAACGTTCCCCGCAAGCAACCAAGATAACATAGCAGCAATCCGCTTACATAGTGTAATAGAAGACCGTATATAGAATAACAGTTCAATAAATTATAAACTGAGAACGTGAGCGGTTAACCGATTACTGGATGAGAAACTCGGTTTCACGAAGGACGTTGCATAGGAGTCTGGGTCACTGTACCATGAAGCAACCCATGCCAACAGGCCTTAACACATATGAGTCAATACTTGACCAACAGATATCCGTAGCATCCGGTCAACTATGCGAAACAGTAGTTACAGAGGTGCCACACAAGTACCACAAAAGTGCCAAAGAAGTGTCACAGAATAACCACCTCGTACGACGACAACACCACCGACGATTGCAACGATCAATGGATTTCAAACTCCAGCACAGACCGAACATCGAGGTGCACAAAATCAGAGACATAGTAACAACGCCGGTCAATACTTTTTGTCCGATAAAAGAGAGAAAATTACTGATCCTAACTAGCAGCGGTGCACATACAAGCTGGTTAAACAGGATCGAACAGAAGCAAAGAAACAATACTGGACCATAAGTAAGAAGAAACGTTGTGTACACAGCCGCTTAGTTAAAATTTCAAACCAACAGCTAGTTTCAATATTAAGGCGTGCACCGCAAGCAAGCCGATTGCAACTAGAGAGAATGACGAAGATAACGAAAAAATCTACATGACGAAAAGTGAGTTAGAAAATGACCGAAAGAAGTAAAAAAATAACAAAGCGAAGAATAACGCAAAAAACGCATACCGCATAAAGCGAAGAATAGCATAGGGGACGCCCAATATGAAGAAGCCGTATGAAAAGGAAAACAATTCCAAACTACTGTGAATACGGTACCTGCCGATATGCAGGGTCCGACCACCAGACAACGAACTACAATGAAACAGTCGAAGAGTACCGCAAAAGCAACACGTCATTACATGATTTCTTGCGAAGCAACGCCCAAAATGAACATTCTAGCACAGAATTGTGACACTGAATGCCGCACTAAGCGGTTTCTATAAGCTATCTATAAGCTATAAATTTAACCACTAAGGTAGAAGAGAATCAGCAGGAAAAGAATCGAGCTTCATGAGCACATTAATTTACACAATTAACAATAACCGGACTGAGAATAACCAGGCTGCGAAAATGTACACAACGAAGATATAACGGAACAAATGATTAATGCGTTCCAACTAGAAATTAAAACGATAATGAAAAGAAATTTTCAAAGTAGCCAGAAGGTGAGCAAATGAAAACCACCATATATGTAGCAGCGGAAGATAAATCAGAATTCAGCAGCCAACTAATACACAGAAATTATCAGCGATCGTAACGAAGATGTCCGGATACCAACGCAACGTCGACGCAAATAAAAACGAAAAAATACGAAAACACGAAGATGGGAAAATACAAAAATACGCTGAAAATACGAAGAAAACATGAAGAGATCGAAAATCACTGACTTAATAGTACATGCATTTTAGAAGCAGAGATTACAGTACAAAAATAACTTTCATCAAAAGCAGGCAAACACTGCTCTCAACCAACAGTAGTTCAACCGATCAATAGTCGTAACAAAGCAGAAACGGGTAAAAACGTCTTATCCACTGCACTACAATTAAAGAGGAAACAGAAACAGTCCATTTGTTTAATACAACAAAATGTATCATCTTTAAATACATGTATATATATATACTTAAAACATATATATCAAAAAAAAATACTAATAATAATAACCATCGTAAAAAATCACATACAAATCTCTATATATATTTATCTACGTTTCTTTCTGTAATTTTGTATTACTGTATATTCATCAACGCCACAATCATCAAACACATGGACAACATATGCACCAGACCAATGCACATACTAAATAAAAAGCCAGAGGTACGAAGGTGACAAGTGAGGATGTGCACACACACGCAATATAGCTTCAAGATCCGCACGCCTGGTATCCACACCAACGCATCCAATGACAACCTCCATCAGACAATAAGCCGATAGTCCAGAAAGAACGATCGACTAACGAAAGAACCACTGCATTGAAAACACCGAATACAATTTATTTTCTATAACAAAAATTTCACCTTATCACTTTTTAACATGCTAACAGTCCTTCCTGACCCCAAAGGGGGTTAAATGGGTTAAATGGTGACTTAGTTAGCACTTCTACGTTTATCTCAAAAGGTGGTATATAAACTAGCTTTCCCGAGTGTTAAGAGGGTATCCTGCGGATTGACCAATAACTATATTTATCAGAGTATTTGTACCGGTTGTTCAGAAAGCAAGCAAATGTAGAGACCGAGATAGAGAGATAAAATCACCAGGCCTGAAGAAACCATTACTACACCATATCATATAGGGACGATTATAGACTAAACGTGGTTTTACGGGTCATTCGTTAAATAATTGTTACAAAAATTTCCAATCCACAATATTACGAAAATTGGTGAGGTCCTTGCCAGAAATAAGTATGTTTTCTTCTCGAGACTTCTTACCGAAAATCAACGAATAGTTTTTAACAAAATGAACATTTAGCTTTCTAAGACCAAGATTTTCAGTCTTAATTATTGAACTATTGGAACAACATGAATAATTACTCGAGACTTTCAAATCAACCACACTCGTGGATAAATTAAACTCTGAATATTGACAAGATCTCATGTACATCTTGACATTGGGCGTCTTCTTACCGGCTATAAAACGAGAACTTTTTTCGGGTTGAAAACAGATAAATTATTAGTAATCTCAAACGATAATTTCCGTTTGCGGCTATAAAAACGAAAAGAATTTCGAGGTTGCGTATTATATTCACGTCGAACAACCTATAGCATATTTCACATATAAATAAGAAGGTTTGCCGACAGTATTCGTTAGCGATATCGAAAAAATATGGCATGATAGAGAACCAAAGATTTTTCAAGTTGGATTCAGAGAAACAAAAGTTGAAAAGTTTTGAAATGATCCGAATCAACACTTAGTTAACCAGTGGAGACCCCTTGGGGATCTTTGTCCCACCACACCTCAATTACGCTCTTCTTTCGCAAATATCTG
>SCLF01077106.1:0-11402 GCA_004367975.1 Mesochordaeus erythrocephalus
TGCATACCCATAATAAATAAGAAACATTCGAATTCTGGAAACGGTATTAACGGGATCAATTTGAGTGACAAAAAATGGGCTAAAACGTGCCTGAGGTATATCCTATTTTAGATGAAGGCGACATTTTTGACTATTGGCGATATTGACTATTGGCGATATTGACCACTTTTGTAAGCCTAAATTTAGGCATTTAGTCACTTCATATTCAAACCATTAGGTTCCAAAAGTTTCCGCTATAGCCTGTTATACATTTTGGACATTGAATGTTTTCTACCTGCAGTGTTTAAATGCCTAAATTTAGGCTTACAATAAAATAGGATATAGAGAAAAGGGTGCCTGAGAGATATGGATGTCTGGAACTGAAATAATGACTTCCACGGGAGTGTGTCAAACGGAACTGATTGTAGCGGAGGGGTAGGTCTGTCCGTGCTGCTTGCGGGTTAAAATACAAATTCAAGCCAAACACATAATTGTGTTTGATATGAAAGATTAAACATGACAGAAGAACGTTTCGTAATCCATATTAAATAAAGTTAAATCCAAACGACGAAAGGCCGCAGTGATTAAATGCATACAGATGTGGACCACACGCACAGTTTTACATCGAAATTTTAATAGGGCACGTTAGATTATTCAGGTGTTTCACTAAGTCTTTGATGTATACAGCTTGTCGGAAACATAAACTTCTTTATTTCAATTTTCGAAGGAACTCCAATTTCCAGATTAAAATAGCGTTCATTACTTAACTGTTTCGGTATTTGTATCGGCAAACTTATTATTTCTTTAACCAGTGGATACCGCGAGTGAAATTTCCTGTGGATACAGTTTAGGGACAAAGGTCCTCCGCTCTTCTTTTCCATCTCAACCCAAAAGGGACAATATTTTCCGTTGAAATTTCGAACGTAAGATAGCTAGTAAGCTATCTGGCTATTTGACTCTGTTAAAATTATATTAATATTGCTTACCGATAAAGTATGAAAAATCAGAATGTAACGGTTACACATGTGAAATTTCGTTCAAATAATATTTTCTCGATGAAATAATATGCCTAGAAATCCAGAAATTTCAGTGCACCTAGCTTAATAACAGATACTTATTATTATCTGGAACTATATGATACATCCTCGTTAATAATCCTCGTATATGTGTATCCAATCTTCCTCTTTTCCAAGTTTGTCTATTTTGGAAAACATAAACCCATTTGATGGTCTTCCCCTATAATTCCACCATCTATCTAAAGCTACTACTGGACAATCCCAAGAATCTACTTTTGCCGCAGCCAAAGTTAGTGCGTCTCTTCTATTTCCCGCTAGATTCGCCTTATACGGCCGAATGTCTATATGGATAAACATTCTGTTTTCTACCATTCTCGCTCGAATATCTTGCAATTGCAAGCGAAACGCATCTATCCACCTACACTCCGTGAAAAAAGTTAGGTAAGTAATAGTACTGGCCGCTTTTTATTGTATAAAGTGTTACGTTTTCTACCCGTTTTATCCTTCTATAGCGATTTTGGTAAGTACTTTAACTTTTCCCATTTTATCACTGGTGCTTGCTTTTTCCTTGGTTTCGTACTCAGGGCTATATATTGCGGAAAGTTCCTGATTTCAGCTCCAAACATAATTTTTTTTCAAAATCTAAAATAATAGTATGCAGTAAATTTTTTTTAAGTCTACAGATCTGTATCGGATGTGGTTGACGATTATGCTTTCTGATATAGCGAATCAAATATTTTGCCTGTCTTGGCCTATTTGAGCTATCACTGAAAGTCTGGTTTACCTTGAATCGTCTGCATTCCTTCAGCATCTGCGATTTAACCTTAATTATTCAAATTAAATATTTATACCGTCTGTTTTATTTCTTCACTGGGAACAGTCCACATTTTGGCTTTGTCCGCAACCTTCGTTGTTATAGACTTACTTCGTGGTTGTTGGGCATTTTCTCTTTATTTTAGACCTTCTCTACTTGTCTTGATGAGCTCTCTGTGAGCCTCGCTTATCATTTCGTTTGTATGGATTTGAAGTTCTGGTTTTTCTGAATGACTCCTTTCGCACCGAAGTTGTGGGAACATAACGTCGTTTTTCAGCTTTGTTGGGCAAGAGTTGGAATTTTTTCTGAGTCAGCACTCCCACCTTTAACAGCCCTTCATCTCCCTGTGCTTCCTGTCGGTGTATCTCCATCATTTTGGTTCTCAAGGATGAGCATGCTAGTTCCTTCATCTATCCTTGATTTTTTGAAGCTTCTACTGTTGACTCTGATATTAACATGTGGGTCTTTTTCAACACCTGATTTGCCATATTTATCATGTATGCCCGTGTGTACTTCACCGAATTTCTCTGTTTTTCCATGTCTGCTATTGTTGCTGTTACAAATGTATGGTACACATTAAAGTTATCTGGAAAACTTTTCACATATCGATTCAGTAATGCCGTTAGCTTGTCATGATCTGCATATTCTTGATCTTCTATTAGAATTCTGTGAAGATCCAGGTGTAACACCCGATAGTGTTCCCGATCTTGTAACATGTTATCCAAATAAGCTGGTCCTGATATCCACCTTTGAAAGTATTGCGTTCCTCTTTTTATGATTGGAAATTGTCCCCCTATTTTTGTGGTCGGTTTTTCTTTTTGACTTGCCATTTTCATCCATTTGTCTTGATATTTTTCCAAATTTGTCATCACGTTTAGCGTCTTTCTGGTCGCTTTTGTTTGTACATCCTCCAGATCTTGACTATCTATTTTCATAGTCTTCTGATCATACGCATTCTGTGCTCCTGCCGTCAGTTCATTCTTTCTGTCTCTCATCTTGACTAGGTTTTTTTCTTGCATCTCTGCCAGCTGCAAGGATTTCTTAGCTCTATCTCTGCCATTTTCCAGCAGCATCTTTAGACTGCTACCTGTTTCCTCGAGATGATCTTCCGCCATCAATTTTTTACTAAGCACATCTTGCGTTACGTTTAGCTCCTTAGATAATCCTATTTTTGCCCGATCGAGATGTCTGTCTTTCGTTCGTTTAGAATGCCTACCGATAGACGTTGATAATCGTCATCGTCTGATATTTCATATCCCATGATTTTAATCTCTCTTTTTCTCGGGACTATCCATGCACTTTCCATGCACTATATCTTTAGTTTCATTTTTAATTTTTTACTTTTTGTACATAGTAATATAATAGTTTTCATATAATGTTGGAACAGAACACAGTTTATAGTAACTTCGTCATAATCGTTTCATTTAGTCTGTTTTGATTATAATTTGTTATGCTTTTCTGTGTCGTTTCATTTCAGGGTTGTTTCGTCTTTCTGTTCACAGAAGATTACTACTTATCATTCGTGTCATTTTCGTAATTTCTTTTCCGATCTCATAACTCGTCTTAATAGTAAATTTATTACTACCTGTCCTCGTACTGTTTATCCGAGCCAAAACCTTATTTAATAGATTTTTTCCACGGCTTATCTCCTACCGGAGGACCCGTTTCTCATCAACTTATACCATCTTGTTTCATTTTGGGCCTTTTAGGTTTATCTCTTACTACATAACACAATAAGTTTTATTTCATTTCGTTTTGTTACTATTTTCAACTACTAGTCTGACCCCTAGGACTACTAGTCTTATCTGTAAGACTCCGAGTCTTAGCTGATGACTCTGAGTCTTACCTGTCATTTTTTGGTTTAATTTCAAAGTATTATATAACTATTATATAATCTAGGTTTTCCTTGTTTCATTTTAAATATAGTGTTTCATGTTTTTAGAAAAGAGAAAACTCTGTCTTTTCTTTCGTAACTGTTTCGCATTCTTATCCACTAAGGACTACTTCTGAAAATTTTCCTCACTTGGTGATTTCTGTTCCGATTCGATACTCTTTCTTAATAATAAATTTATTATACTTTGTCCTTACTTGACATATTTGTGCTAAAATTTTATTTTTGTTGAACAACTCTAACACTTCTAGTTTAACCAGAAAAACGATTGGGGTTTTCTATTAAAAGATCCCCACAGTTTTGTTTCGCCGATCACATGTTTTTCCTCGGAAGGGATCATCGTCAATGCTGGAAAACCATACCATTTGCCTTTTTGTATATGTTTTCCTGTTGTTCCATTTCGAACCCGTACAATTGCATCCTTGCTGGTGACGTACTTCGAGTTGTATTTCCTGATTCCGAAATTTTTCTCGATCTAGTAGAGCACCGTGATCTGAGTCCATCTGAACTTATCAGTTCCGGTGATATGCATTTTGTCTGAATTTTTATGTCCATCATGAATATCAGTTTTAAATATTTAAATTGTTTTCTAACCCCTTTTCTCCGAGAAAGTGAGTTTTTTCTGGCCCTTATATTAACGTACTTTTGAACCTCTGCAATCTCGAATAAATTCTCTATGGTTCTCACTCCTTCGCCAATTAGGAATTGAAATTACTTATGTTGTGGGCGAATAAAGCGTGTGGCCCCCAATGGTTCTTCCATGAGTTGCAATATCCGGGCCGCTTGTTCTGCCTTCTCCAGTTGCATGTGGATCAGAATTCCTCTTAAGTTCACTGCATTATTTATGAAGTCTTCTGACGAGCAGCTTCTCGGCATCGTTTTTTTGTATGTTTGGTGGTTGTGGAAACATTTCTGTACCATTCTGTCCAATCCAGAATCATGCCGGTATCCATACCTGGCCTATCTGACCCGAAGGTTCTTGGTTCCACTCTGTTACCGTTTTCAACACTTGGCCCGATAATGTCTCCATGTTTGTCTGTGTGACATTGTCATTTATTTGCCTATTTCTTTCTTTTTCTAGAAATTGTTTTGCTGGTAAACTGGTCAGGAATGGTAAGATCATTCCCTTCGTCTTTTTACACACTACCTTTCTCGTGTCCGAGGCTGCTTCCAGTTACATTTTCACCGTCGTATCTCCCAGATGCTTTCGGTCTAGTAATTCGAACAAATTTCTTTTTGTTTTTCCTGTCCGAATTTTCTCTCTTTTCTCTCTGTCGCAGTGTAATGATGTTTTCGTTCATCATTTTCCGCCCAGTATTTTATATTTCCCGGGATCGCCAAATTTGACCAAAATCCAAAATCACCTACCAATGGTTGCAAAAAACTCATGAATAATTTCTGGTTATCTGATGTAAGAAAACTAATCTCCAAATTCAATGTATCAATTTTCATCGAGTTCACCATCCATTCTACTTTTTCTTTTTTTCTTTTTCGCTCCAGGTCACTTCTGATTCAAACTTGGGATCCTTCATCAATACATTTTCATTATGTGGTCTAACATTTACTAGAATCATTTCCGTGTTCAAGACGTCTGCATAAATAGTTATTTTACTTTCAACTCATCTTCTTTATTTTTCGAGATATATTTCTTGATCATGCCTTCAGGTAGATCTTGTCTCAGAGTCTTCGTAGCTCTGAGCCATCGACCTTAATGTAATTGACTTGTAATAAACCACACTATCTTGATACCCAGTTTCTCCATTCTGTTTATAATTAGCATCACATTAATTTCTGTATACATAAGTGTTTTACTTTTCGCTATGGCTTCACACCTCTGATGTGCCTCTATTTCTGAGAAGTTAACCCTCGCTACTTGTTTTTTGGCTTTTTCGAGGCTTCCCAGTTTTGTTTCTCTACTGTTAAGTTTGGTCATAATTCGGTTTATTACTTCCGAATCAATATCTCCAATTTTTTCCTCTGCCAGGTCCATGACTGCAAGAAGTTAAACGCTAAATAGGTATAGTCTACTTGATCTATTCGATTCTGTCTCAAACTGTTTTCAAAATGTATCCAACAGACGTATTCATTAAGAATCGGCGTATTTTCCGTTGGTGTATGATACATCAACGTTTTATTTATTTTGAAATGCTTCTCTCTGTGTAATTGAAGCATTTTTATCCGATGTCTAGGAAATTCTTCCATTATACGTTTTAGATGCCATCATTGGCACACTTTCCATCCTGAATCCTTCTTCAATCAGATCTTGTGGCCAGTTTAGCCCCTTCATATGGTTTTCATGCACATTTATCGAGTAACTTTCTTGCCCTGTCTGTTCCGAATTTAGCAACGCCTGTTTTATTGCCATTGTTTTTAGTTTCTTTGCTAGGGTTTTCCACCCATCATAAGGGGTTTCCCGTAATTTTAGGAGGAGTTGCAGAACTCGAGAGTAAATGTCCTTCCATTCCACTATATTCCAGGTTGGTACTCCTGATTCAAATGAACCTACTAGCTGGAATAATTTACTCGTGTCACTAAGGTGAATTTTTTGGCAGCATAAAATTATATCATTTAGCATCGTGTATTCGTTCACTATTTTCTTTAGACCCATGTCCTCCCGGACTTCAGTTGTATATATCCTTTCTTCCTGCTAGATCTGAAAAAATACGTCCAGCGCTAATGCTTCCAACACTATCTCATCTAGGATAGTCTTCAGCAATCTCGCCATTGTTTCCGAAAGTGAGTTTCTTCTGTTTTTGTATTCTTATTCAACCATTTTTCAATGTCAAATATATATACATCTTCATCTTGTCCCAAAGACTCCTCCTCCATTCTGGCTCCTTCCTCTAGTTCTTCCAGGGATTGCAACGCCGAGTCTCAGGAGCAACCCTCGTTTTCTTCCTTCCAGTTATTACTTTTGGCTCTGAGTTTCCTTATTTCTTTCAGAATACGTTCCGAGCCTGGTAGTTCCGCCAGAGGTTTTCTAGGTTTATTTTCTAGGATTTTCCACGTTTTCCAGAGAATCTCTTCTGCCTAATTTTCCTCTATAACTGCCTGTTCCTGCCTACTGACTGTTTTTACCATTTGAATATCGTAACGTATCCAACTATTTTCCCGGAACACTTCTGTATCTTTCTCCAGAATCTGCAACATAAATCTCGCCAACTGGTTTTGGGCTTTTGCCCGATGTTTTTTATCTCTGAATCCAATCCAGTACGTCACTTTCGTCAGAATCTTCGCCAAATCTACACGGATGTGACTTCTTAACTCTGATTCACAGATTTACTGTGCATTACTATTGTGAGGGCTTCCTCTTCCGGTATGGACATTTTTCTGATTTGCCCTGTTCAATACCATCAGGAAGTCATTTTGATCCTCTAATAAATTCTGAAACGAAAATTACATTGGCAACTGTCTGGTTTCTCCCCATTTGTTCATTTGTTTCAGACGTATCTGTTTCAAACGCCGGCAATATCCACGGCCTCACATCCGATTTCGTTAAAAGTATCAAATCAAACTGATCCAGATCCACCATACGACTGTTCCCAAAGATTCCGTTTCGATGGATTTCTCCTAGCCAGACATCAAAATGTATGTTTGCCTTTTGTGTATGTGTAGAAATCCTCGAACTCTTTAGCCACCAACCTTCATTTATCAAAAGTTGGCTTCCTCGTGCATTTTCCCAAATAGAAATCTCTCCAAGCTAAGACTCCAAACCAGTAATGTGCCGAGAATCTATTTTGTTGCAGACGGCCATAGCAGGTTGCAGACCATAGCAGGTTGGAGCAACAGGGACGAATTGTGAATAAAAAAGGTGAACTTATACCCTATAAGTCAGGCTTCAAAATCACCCGTGGTGGATAGTCGCTTCGTCGGTAGTCGGTTTTAAGCCGTCTACAAGTTAAGAAATGATATGCCATTGATATGCGATATTTAAAGATTTAACTAGCAAACAAATCAACAGTGGATTTTAAAAAATGGCAATTCAGCAATTCAAGTGTTTAGAGCATGAATCTCTTGACCTAACTGGCGAAGAAAGATCAATCGAACTGAATTTACGATTGGAAATGTTATCAGTTAGACGCGAGGTCAATAATGGTACTTCTAAATGACTTATATGTTATAAGTTATATCAGTAATAATAAATAATGGCTAATTGTTTCTCTCACATGTCTTTTTTTTTAAAGGTGACAAACTTTGATCGGTCATGACTTTTTCGAAAAAGTGACGTTTTTTGCTGTGACAGTCTTTAAGACACCACTGTATAATATAAGAACGTATTTTTTTCTATGCCAACAAGGATACACAAATAACATTAATAAAATTAATCTGAGTTATTGCGGTTAAACGACATATTGTAGTTGGAAAACCGTTGGACTTCTGAAAAAACTGGACACTACTTCAGTATACAGTGGTGTTTCAAAGTCACTCAAAGTCACTTTTTCGAAAAATTCATGACCGATCAATGTTTCCACTATTAAAAAAAGACATGTGAGATAAAACATTAGCCATTTTTATTATTTAGACGAAAGTGAAGTCTATTTTTGACGAAACAATTGTGATTGAAGTCTGTTCTTTTTTTTCGTTGACAACTTGGTTCAGTGTTGTTTTCTATGCAACTTCGTTCTCCCACGTTTTATTTACTGATAAAACTTATATCATATAAGTAATTTTCAAGTACCTTTATCGCCCATCCCTAACTGAGAACATTTCCAATCGTAAATTCAGTCCGGTTGATATTTCTTCGTAAGTTAGGTCAGGAGATTTATGCTCTAAACAGTTGAATTTCTGAGTTCCCATTTTTTAAATGCACTGTTGATTTGTTTGTTAGTTAAACTTTACAGCTGCATCTTCTTCCGTCATATTTGCATTTTGTAGATTTTCAATACTTAGCCATGATCGAAACTTTTTCTTTAAAATCGTAAATACTGAGAGGTCGAGCGGTTTTAAGAAACCAGTTTACCGCGGTGGAAAAAGTATTAATTTTACATTGTTGTGAGGAGTTCATGGTCCACGTGGTAAAAAACAGGCCATAGCATCCATGCTGAATCATACCAATATAGAACAAAATTTTTGAATATTCTTCGTTCCACGATAACTGCTTTTTTTTGTAGGTGAACGATTTACTTTCCCATTTCCCAGATCTATTGAGCCATCTGGTTCCCTTACATGTCGAAATTATCGCCGACGGTATTTTAACATTTGGCTACGCGCATATGAATGGTACGAAGGTGAACCTGTTCTTATCATTGCTTAACTTGTAGCAGGCTTGAAACCGACTACCGACAAAGGTTTTTTTAAATCCGACCACGACCGACTACCGACCAAAGTTTTTTTTAATCCGACCACGACCGACCATGGGCAAAATTTTTTTGAAGATTTTGAAGCCTGACTTATAGGGCATACATTCACCTTTTTTATTCTCAATTCGCACCTGTTACTGCCGGTGCTGTACACCACTCTCGTCGGTATTAATAATGAATTCTGCTGAGTAGTTAACTAATTGAGTAGCCAATCCACTTCTGAAGTGATCCAAAACGCAATATTCTATTTGTTGTTTATCACTTCTTCTTCCGGAGAAAGCCAAATATCTATCACGCATAAATCGTAAATATAACACTTAGAGAATTCTAACAACTCTAGGGTTTTTGTTTCCTAAAACGAAGCCTTTTTACTTTCTAGTCTTACCGGCGTTACCAATGAAGTTGATGTGAATTTTGTTGCTTTATCACTTTTGGATCTTTTCAGTATTTCTGATTCCAAATGATATTCGAATTGAGTGAGTTCATTCGCAGCGTCTACTGTTCTAACGTACGTGTCTTTTCCATGAATCTTCATATATTCATTATTTGCATCCTTATCAATCGCTGAGCATGTTGACCAAATCAAGTTTTAAGTATGTTAAATGGTTATTTTCAGGTTTTCCTTGAATTTGGCACCATTTTGAATTATTTCGGCATAATTGGTACCTTCATTAAGACTCAAAAAAGACTTGGTCCATTTTCTCGTTTTTTCTACTTTACAAATTTATTTCTCACGTTAAACTATTCATTACAAATAAGAATACGCTCGGGTGTGGCTGATAACTTTTGTATTATAAAAAAAACATGTTTCCATTAAAAATGTTGAAAAAAGCAAAGAGTGTCACTTTTTCCAAAAATTACTGACTCAAAAGTGAGACACCACTGTATATTTAATAAGAAACGTTGTTTACAACGTGAGACCATTATTTGTTATGTATGGCAACATGGATACACAGAGCAAAATAATAAATTTAAATCCAGTATCTACCGTTAAAATTCTTGGGGCTGTAATTAGTAAACCGTTGGATGGTAAGTTTTTTGTCTGTACCGACAATGATAGAAAGGCAAACACTGACAAAATTTGGATTGAAATAGACGTTTGACCGTTGAGATAATGGCAGTTAAATTTTGCAAATCGCTTGGATTTTCACAAAAAGCGGGAAAATGCTTTTGGTCTGTCAAATTAGTTCCACTGAACGTTTTTAATAAGACTAATTTTGTTTTAAAAGTATTTATAATAAGTTTAAATGCAGAGCAAATACGTTCATTCATTCTCGAGATATCGGCGAAAGAAGAGCGTTTTGGTCGTTTTTTCCCTTCGCGGTATCCACTAGTTAATCAGAATTTCCTTTATCCGAATTCCTTTTCATCTCATATTGTTCGCATCATTTCACTCGACCCCTTCACCAAATATGGCACTATTCGGCCTAAGAACTGTATTATTAGTAAATATAGCAGAATTGATAAGCCATGGGACCCATATCTCATACAAAAAAAAACAATTCCCTAAGATTGCTCATCAGAATTAGATTTGAGACACAATAATTTTTGTGTAGCTTCAAATAGTTCTCGGATGAATATTGAGAGTAAATTTTTTAGTATAAAAGTATTTGTCCAGTTTTTTACCGCAATTTTCTGATTTTTCGTTTTCTGCATTCACATCCCCTCAAGATTCGCGGTCGAGGGTTATCCTAAAATGTGCGCAAGAAATTTCTGTTTATAAGTACGGTTCGATGTTTTCCTAACTAAGACGCAGGTGCCTTAAATCGTAAAAATACTATTTTTAATGAGTTCTTTATGAAGTACCATCTTCTCGAACAACAATTTTGTGTGATTCCAGATTATAGCTTCTGCTTCTGATGTTACTTTCTGCCTGAAACTACGTTAGCAAAACCGGAAAAAATTTTACGTGGGGTCCCGGAAACAAATTCGGCGTAGCACCATTCTAACAGAAGTTATGGCGACATCACCAATTGTTTAGGCAATTACGATCGTACTCTAATTCAAATTGATTCGGATCATTTAAAAACTTTCCAGTTTGTACTCAGTGGTGACGCGAGAGTTTCGAACAGTGTGACAAATCAGAGCGTACGAATAAACCTCATTTTGCCCACCCCACCGTAGTTAATCCTCAATATTATTTTCTTCTCAATTGTATTTTCTTGTCGTATCCCATAATGACCTGAGGTGAGCCTTTGATGTCCCGAAATATTGCTACCAACAGTTTTCTGCTCAGGTGTAATATTTAGTATTAACCAGTGGAGACCGTGAAAGGATCTTTGTCCCTTAACGAGTGGAGACCGGTGCTAAAAGTTCCTGTGTAGACCGTTGAGGCCATTTGTGTCCATCGTTCTTCTTTTCCATTTCAATTCAGAACGGAGCAATATTTTCCGTTGAAAATT
>SCLF01077217.1:0-11399 GCA_004367975.1 Mesochordaeus erythrocephalus
ACTTTCCGCTTAGTGAGTAAAAAAGGGATTGGTGTCGGGGCTACGCGGAAACACTTTCCGCCTAGATACCAACACTCTTTATATTCACAACATTATTTACACGCATCAAATTTTCACCAAGTAAACCATAAATTAGTCTCACTCTCTATTCTAGGTTGCACTACCTCCTCGAAGCGCACTCTTTATAAGAGCCCGTTTAAAATTTTGTTAGACATATTAGAACATAATGTTTGTGTGCTAAAAGTTATTAGTTAGCAGGTATCTTTTAATATTCTGCTTAGACCTGTGCCGTACTGAATCTGTTATTGGACCAGAATAAAAGGTACTTATATAATGGGCTTTATTATAAACATAAATTATAATATAATAATTATTATTAATATAATGAGCAACTAATATAATTGTTATATTCTAATATTCTAATTATTATTAATATTATAATATAATACACATGTTTCAAAAGTGCCAGTACATTTTCGTCAAAATTACAATTTTATCTACTTTCGGTGCTATTTACGCCCCGATTTTGATTACAAAGATGATATAATCGAGAAGTGGATAAGACTAAAGATTTATTTGCATCTTCTTTTAAACGTTAGAGAAATATTCAGAATTACTAACATCAACATTAATACCTCGAATATTGATTTAAACCCCAAAATACACACATACCCGTCTCTCTACGGGTCTCCCGTATGTATCCATGTTCTCCTGTATTCCTAATAGTGAGTTATCTAATAGCCTATATTGTTATCCGCTTGACTATTTCTAGGTTCATTTCTGGTCAAAATTTTTGATCCGTAGGTATCCTAAAATATGTGCAATAAAATTCTAGGCCGGAATGCGGCTTAACGTTTCCCTGTCTAAGACACAGCTTTAAAGATAGTTTTCCGCTATAGGCCGTTTCGGGCAACAATTTATTTTGATTCCCGATTCAAAATAGCAAACTTCCGGTTTTCAACTGTTACTTCCGGCCGCACATCCGGTCTAGAAATAGTTTCAAAAATACCACGTCCAATTCAGGTGGTCACTAGGGGTCAATTGAACATTCAACCACATCTAAGGCCTTAAAAACGCTAAAAACAGGGTCACTGGTCAAAAAGAATCATAACGGTGCCTGGGACATATATTACCAATAATAAAACAGCTTGCTTTCTTCAATTCTAGCCATTGATCATTTCGACCGGAAACTAGTATTTTATCCGTTTCCGGTGTGACTTGCATTGACTCAAAAAAGTTCTATACTTGTTCTATACTTTTTGCCCATCCACGTTCATGTTTTGATAAACGTGAATTTAAACGCCAACCTTCGATTGATTGCACCTTTTCTAATTGATTGTCAGCTGCTTGTCGATATATGCCAAACAACGTGGTGCAATGCTGATAAGGTTGTTGGATTCTGATACGGCGAAAGCCTAGGTTTTCGACAACGAAATCATCAAACAATATCACCCTTTCCCAACATACAGTCCTCCCCACGTCGTATAGGGATACGCGTTGTAGGAAAATCGACTAAGTACATGATTTCATTTTTCCCAAGATCGAGATTTTTGAAAAGGTTTTATGTAGGTTTTATGTAAGTTTTTATGTAGGTTTTATGTAGGTTTTATGTAGGTGTTATGTAGGTTTTATGTAAGTTTTATGCAGGTTTTATGTAGGTTTTATGTAGGTTTTATGTAGGTTTTATGTAGGTTTTATGTAAGTTTTATGTAGGTTTTATGTAGGTTTTATGTAGGTTTTATGTAGGTTTTATGTAGGTTTTATGTAGGTTTTATGTAGGTTTTATGTAAGTTTTATGCAGGTTTTATGTAGGTTTTATGTAGGTTTTATGTAGTTTATAAACACAGCATAATAACTAATAGTATAATATTTAATTACTATAAGGTCTGTAAATTCAGGTTCCCATAATCAACAACACAGTGTGCGAAAAAGTTTTCACAAGAAACAATGTTAATGAAGACACTATGCTGTGCGCTGGATACTCCGAAGGAGGCATCGACGCCTGTCAAGGAGACTCAGGAGGCCCCATGATTTGTGTGGAAAACAATCAACCAGTCCTACGTGGTGTTGTCTCGTGGGGAATTGGTTGCGCTCGTACCGTAAGTTAAAATTATGCGAGATTTCACTCGCATCTTTCTCGAAAACCATACCTAGTATCGTTTTGAAATTTTGCGTGCTTACAAATCAGCTCATTGCCGATCTAACAGTATTTATCGTTCCAAAATATCCATTTAAGATCTAGTGTAGTAGCGTCCAAACTGAGCGTTGTCAAAGTGAACGCCATTTTTACACGCCATTTTCCAGCCGTAAATGAATTTTGTTAATTAAAAAAATTGGAGCTTGGAATTTTGACTTCTACCGAATTAATGAAACAAAATAATATTTGGTCATTGTCTCTCTCTTCGGGTGCTACAAGATTTTCGCTTTTATCTCGAGAACGCCTTAGTATTTTTTAATGAAACTTTTACCATTACATAGCTAAGTCTTCAGTCTTACCATATATGTATTTGGTTTGGAGATTACTCTTGTAGAAGCCTCTCATCCGTTGACAATGTAATTATCCCGTTTTTCTTTAAGTGCGCGGTGTAAATTATTTTTTTGTTTTCATATGATCGATGGATGCGTCATTTAATGCCGAACAAAATTTCAGCTTACAAAATCACTAGTTTAGCTAGTTAATTACAGGCAATCACTTTATGCTGTGCAACATTTAAATGCAACATTTAAATGCAACATTTAAATGCACATTTAACTATCTAACCATAATTTAGTTTTTGGCTACTTAAAAGTACTAAAAATTATTTTGTTTTCATGAACTCGTTACGGAACAAACGTTCGAGGTCAAGGCTGAGAAAATGACATTTAAGGCAGAAATTCAAAACGATACATTATATGGTCTTCGAAAAAGCTGAGAAGGTGAGACCCCGATCGCCAAATGAGTCAGGTGTCGTATCTACTGGTTAACAGTCACGCGTCAACAAAGGAGCAATGCTTACGCTTCAAATGGGCACAAATGTGTCATCTGTTTACATCCCGAGTGAGCCGCTTATATGAAAGATTTGACAGAACTTTCAATACAGCTCGATTAAGTAGGACTCTGGGAATCAAATAAAAATATCGAAAACATACTTAGATTATTTGTTCTTAAGCTATGGGACTCTAAAATCACATTGTCCAAAGTAAACAAATTGAATTTGCCTGTCCTAAACAAAATATGCGACTCGATTTCTAGATTTTCTGTTATTTCTCTGCTATCATTCAACTAATTCACCGCTTCTTGCGTCCTAAACAAAATTTGCGAATAATCTAGAAATCGTCTCTGTTATTGTTCATAGTTTAATAGTAAATAAAATAATAATAATTTTATATTAATAAATAAATAGTAAATTATGGAAATGACCAGAAGACGGGGGAGGAAGATGGGGGAGGTAAATCGGGCCCGGCATACGGTCTAGTGCTTGAAAATCGCCATTTGTATGCCAAAAAGGCGTGACTCAGAAAAAGTATAATGCTAACTCCATCATATTATGAGAAAATGCGGATCCTGCATCCAAAAAGCTCTACTAGGGTCTCGAATTCTTTTTCGAAGTTTCATTCAGAGTTTTTGAGTTCGCCAAGTTATTTTGAACTTTATCTTTTGTTTTGAATAGTATCCCAAATGTTAACTGCTGGCATACGGATGCTTCTAGCGAAGTAGCAGTGCGTTGGTAGAAACTGGAGCAGATTATTAAAGAAGTCCAAAAATCAAACTAAGTCAATGTTGTATTGTCAGCTTCGAAGTCACAAGTTAGTTTGACTTTCGGACTTCTTCCATTACCTGCTCCAGTTTGTAGCCATATTTGGGATACATAATACATTTTTATCGAAATTAACTCCCTTTCTTTGCAAAGGTAGTCGGTCGGTCAATCAGTAATATATTCAGGGCTTGTATGGCGTTTACACAAGGACTTCAAGCTTTATCGACTGGATTGCATCAGTTGTCAATCCAGACGATGATACTGCTCCGCCAACAGAGATACCAACGACAGCAACGACAACAACGCCAGCAACGCAAGCTGTTGAGTCACACTCTAGCATTAATTGCGGTAAATATTTTTTACCTGAAATCTTCCGGATGGTTTTCAGCTCCGCCGGAAGTTTTCCACTTCTATAAACGCATTGTTTAGGAACTCCCCATGACTATAAAAATTACAATCTGGGAGAAGGCTTAATTGCCAGCTGTCTTGAAGATGTATGCTGGTTTAGTTGCCCCGATGGATACCCATCATACACTAAACAAGTAATTTGTATGTTCAGTAAAAAGAAGAAAAGGGTCTGGTTTAAGTATATCGACCGGTACATTTCCTCGTTACCATCCGGTCGGTGCCACCGGAAGTGAATGAGAACGACTCCAAATAGAACTTTTGAAAACGACCAAAAACCGGAAATGTTACCAGGCTATATATAAACCACGAAAAGGCATGTTTGGGCCCCAAAAAAAATTAGAAAGTTGGTGACTTGCAAAGTCGAAGACAACGGTGGCGGCGGCGACGGCTTCTCTTCAGCTGGAGGTTCTGATTTTGAAGCAGCCTTCGAAGTTGACTCAGACGGCACTATGGATATGTCCGATGCGGAAATATCTCTTCTTACAAACCCAGATAAATCCATAGACCCATCCGTAATTGCCGCCATAGAATCGACCGCAGTTGTTGCAGCCATAGACTCATCCGCAGTTGCAGTCATAGACTCATCCGCAGTTGCAGTCATAGACTCATCCGCAGTCGCAGTCGTAGACCCATCCGTCGACCCATCCGCAAGTTCACCTGAATCTCTAGATAGCGGAAATCCGTTTGGCACCAAAGACTTTGTTCCTAGTGGTAAGCAATATATAATATACTGTACGAATACACAATTTAGAGCCAAACATAATACTAAAATAATAGCAAATGGCTCTAGATTCAATATTCATATTGTACAAGTAATGATTTCCCCACTTTTAAGTCGTGCTATATTACTTTATCAACCAAGGTTTTCCATCATTATAACCTGCATCTACCCCCAGTCCTTTTTATGGCAATTTTTAAAAACAGAAAACATTAAATTTTTCATTAAAAAACATAATTGTCCAAACAAAAAAAATTACTTGATTTTCGCGATCGTTGTATTCTCGAAATGGGCCACGGTCCAGTCTGTTCGTTTACTATAGACAACTTTAAATATCACTAGTCTAGTATACTAATTATGAATTACTCTGATTGGCCCTTCCATCTCATTGGTTATAATCGCCCCCTTTTGCACATAATTTTTGTATACTCACATCTGTACAAAATCTTACGTCATAATCAATTAAGCCATCGATCATCAATAAAATCAACATTTGATTTATTTCTGGTTCCCTCGGTAGCGTAAGAATTAGCCAATGAGATAAACGGGCCAATAGGAGTAATTCCGAATTTTTATACTGGCCTCGAGAGATTTAAAATTGTCTACATTAAACGCACCACAGCAGACAGAAGTTGGAATATATTTATTAAATAATGGCTAACTCCTTCAGGTATGACGAAATGCGGGGATCTGTACCAACACTACCAAATTGATACCTCAACAATGGCTATCTTGTGCAGTATAAACGATAAAGGTCACGAAATCTGCGAAGTAAAATGTTACGATAACGATCTCGTGCCTTCGCCCTCTATTGTGAAATGTCTGAAGAAAAGGAACAGAGGAAAAATATCTCCAAAGAAGGCTAATGTGCAATGCGTGACTCCTATAACTCCGCATTCAGGTACATTTCAGGCAAATTTCAGGCAAATTTCTAACCAAAATTCAGGGAGGATAACAAAAAGCCACACCCTTGCTGTACAAACGTGTGGATATTTGCCCGTACTGGTTAAGACGCATGCTGCATTCTTCTGCGAAGATTATACTTGCTACTTCTACTGCAACCACGACCATATGCAGGATCGTGTTATGAATTATATATATGACTATATCCCAAATCGGCACTCAGTGGACCATTTTAATAAGTGAGATTTTGACCACTTTTGTAAGCCTAAATTTAGGTATTTAGACTCTTCATATTCAAACCAACAGTTCTGCTATAGCCTGTTATGTATTTTGGACATTGAATGTTTTCTACCGGTGGTGTTTAAATGCCTAAATTTAGCCTTACAAAGGTGGTCAAAATCTCATTTATTAAAATAGTCCACTGAGCGCCGATTTGGGATATCGACAATATTAGGAACACATAAAGCCAAACATTGAAAAACTGGAATGCAACCCCGATAGGAAAACATGGTGGCCAAAGAGAAGGACCATTTACTGTCGATGAGCCCAAACTCTCCAATTTTCTCACAGCTAATATATGCCTACTTAACCAATCAGATCAGTTCAAGGTGCCTATTCCATCCTGCGGCTCAGTAATTAAAAAATAATTTATTTTTGTACAGTCATCTTACCCTAATTTGCCATAATTTTGATCAAATGTAAATAGAAAAAATTGTAACGCTTAAAATAATATCATAAACGTAATATATTACGTAGGTCTCACGCGCGTCTTATATGCCATCCATTAACGTGTGGAAAATACTTTAGCCTCCTATTGGCCCAATTTTTGAGGAAAAAGTAACTTTACACTTTCTCGGTTATCACGTGATATGAATCATTTTATTCAGTTATAATTTATATTGGTCCTCAATATGTTTATGTAAATATGCCGCACCTTAGTCAGTTAATTGTGTCGTTTGTGCTTTTTCAATTTTTAAACATTAAAAAAAAAATTAAAAAACTTAATTACTTTTCGGGAGCCTTTTTGTGTTAACTGCTTCCTTCCGCTTCGACGTTAAAATATAACATTGTCCTCATGTTTATTTTGTAAATACAAAGGCGTTTTATGAAAGCTTCTTCGATGATAGATTCCCGGTGATTCCCGGTGATTCCCGATGATTCCCGGTAATGCTGTGTAAAACAGAATTTGATGAACCAAAAAGAACACGATTCAAATGGAAGCCAAAGGATGTTATAAATCAAGAATCATGCGAGAAAGACGACTGAAATTGTTACCTATTCCTGTTTTAACTGTTTACTACTTTATTTACCCAGTATTTTGTACCTTTTTACGTTGAATGGGTTCATTTTCGAAACGGACGTCGAAACTATGAACCGAATTCATTACCTTGGTTTAAGAGTTAAAATATACACATAATTATAATTATTCCGTTATGTTCATTGCAAATATTTCATAGCATGAGTTAGTCGGAAGCTGGTCGAATGTTGGTATTGGTATTAGTGTTACATTTATTGCGTGCACGGTACAAATAATCTAGAGTTCAAATATACATAAATAAAATGTTATTGAAATACTGATTCTATTGATTTTGAACTTTTTGTGTTGATCATTGTAAAGGACGACTTGTAAGTTGTTCTTGGTCACGATTTGCGATTCCAGTGGAAAGCATGATGTAATTAGAACATCTTAAAATAAGAAAAGTTAACATGTCTTTCCAATTTAATATTATTCTTACATTATTAACCCAGCTCGGAGATCGTATTTATCCCCCGGGTTTTATATTGCTGATAAATTCCAAATATTACTATTTTTATAATAACTTTAAATCTTATTTCATTAAAATACTTATTGCTGACTTAAGGGCCATCATATATAATCATAAGATTATAGCTGCCCCGCATTCAGACAATATCCGTTAATATCTGAGGAATACCAAACCTCCCTAGTTTTAAGAGACGATAGCACTTGAAAATTGTAAAATTAGTTTAATGAGGTTTATACTAATAATAATCCATTGTTCAATTATATCTTGTTCAATTTATCTATTTCATTTTCATTATAATACCGAGTAATTAGCCTATTATTTAAATTATATATATTTTTTATTGGATAAATATTCACGTGTACTGACATCACTCCATTAACATGTATTGGATCCCCCAAAAAAAGCGACAGTCTAATAGAGACCAAATAGGTAAGACAGGCAGGACGTGAGGGCAACCATCAATCTACCAATCTATTTATTAGTCAATCATATAATTTCAGACAATTGTATTTTTATTTTAGAGACTTTTATATTTTGATAATTTTCAGAGATATACGAGAAATTCTTCTATATGTTTTCTATTATATCTGAATATTTAAGAGTAGCATTATGAGTAAGTCACTATACGAAGCAGATGTAATTGATTCCGATTTCGAGTCTCCGTTATCGATGGAGATTGATATAATACGTAAGAAAAAAAAATTGGTCATATCATTACCAGTATCCTTCCTTCAAGGAAATCAAACAATGGGAAACCTCCAAACCGATGGATTTCTAAGTCCAGCTATAGCTTCCAATTGGGGTTCACCTGTATTTTCACGAGGGCTTCGTCATAAGAAGAAAACTGCTGGAGTTTCCACTGTTGCTGTAACAGCAACTCCTCCCGTCTTAAATTTTCAGCCAGTACGAATTAGAAGACTATTACGAGGTGTCTTAGTGTCTGAGAAAAATAATGTTATCCGCCTTCGTATTGAAGTGTTATTTTTTATGCCATTGATATGTATTACAGAATTCAAAACCCCGACTATTAGTATCATTGCCAGGGATATTTTCATTGAGAGTTTAAAAATTGGGTTTCAAGGAATGATTAACTAATTATTATCTAATATTATATATTCTAGTTATTGTTATTCATGATATAGAAATAGAGCGAATATTATTAATGGTAACTGTATACTCCAAGAATTTGAACTCAATCCAGCTACAGACACCACCTTGTTGTCGAAAGATTGGCTTTGTGGACACCATTACATGTACTTGCAGAGAGTGTCTCTGTGGACAGACCCTTCATAGATTGAAAGAGGAATACGATGTACGACCTGGATGTACTCTAGGCAATTTAGGTATCTCACAATATTAGAATCTGGTTTTTACACGTAACTAAATCTCGTTATTTGCAGATTATTACATAGCAAATTTCAAAAGATTGCTATATGCTTGTATCAGCTATGCCAAATCCTATGGTTCTTTTTACCAGTATTGGTGATGACGATTTTTTAAATATTATTTGTAAGTTTTCATAATGCTATTCATACATGAATTATTATTACTATTTAGCCTGGTTCTTATATTATCAATTATCAATGAGTTTGAAAAAGCATCTATCAACTTCATTGCCAAGTAGTCTACTATTTCTGGAAGAAATGATGGTTGCTCTAACGGATTGTTTTGGTAAAAAAAAAAGAACTCAGTAATTATTAGAGTTATATGTCAACTCCTATATTTCTGAATTTTTTAATGGTATATTATTAATTACTAATTTTATTATAGGGATTACTAACTTTCGTGATTTACAAAAAGAGGTGTACAGCTCCATTCATGAACATAATCCTGGTACCTATTTATCCCATTGTGTCTCCCCCAAGATTCCAGATCATATCCCTCACATGGTATGTTGTTAATGAAGTGAATGT
Organism: Mesochordaeus erythrocephalus; assembly: GCA_004367975.1. Taxonomy (NCBI): domain Eukaryota; kingdom Metazoa; phylum Chordata; class Appendicularia; order Copelata; family Oikopleuridae; genus Mesochordaeus; species Mesochordaeus erythrocephalus. The sequence continues at coordinate 9,446 of SCLF01077217.1, forward strand.
CATATGTACTCGTTTTTATTTAAGATATGTTATGAAGCTTCCATAGTAAATACATCCAACTCAAGTTATGCCTCCTGTCTATCCGCTTGGGACGTCACTAATGATTCCGCCATGTGGCTCACTAATGGTAAAAAAATTAAAAATTACTTTACAATTCTATTAGTTATTTCCATTATATTCTAATTTGTACAATTTTTAGAGTTAAAAATCATTGGCGCTGTATGTTCTATTCAAAATACTAAGAATTACCCCTCCATAAAGCTGTTCCATCGAAGTATTGAAAATTTTATATTGGATCCTCTCATTAATACTATGTCCACCGTTTCCGAAGACAAGTGTGAACCAACTCCCGATAAAGTTAAAAAATCTATAGGATTCCCATTCAAATCACATTTACTTATGATCCAGTGTAATGGTGATTGCTATAATCTACAACACGTAATCACTATTCTATAACTTATTTCTATTCGCATTTATGTTTTACAGAATTTATTTTGAATTATATCCTATGTCCCAATGATGTTCAATATTACAATAATTACCAATAGTATTCTCTTCTCACTTATTCACAATTATATCACAATTAGACTTTTATTGTTGACCAATGAAAACCAATACTATTATTCCAATATTAGAATCATTGCCAATAATATTCTCTTATCACTTATTTTATACTTATTTTATAATTTATATTTTTAAATTTACCTATCATTTTTCACTTAGATTACTCATTTCAGATTAACATTGCGGATTATTTATATTGTGGATTGTTTATTACGGATTGTTTATATTGCGGATTATTTACATTGTGGCTCATTAAATTATCAACATTGTCATATCAATATTAGAATAATTTCACACATTATTATCTTTAAATTATTTCATAATTATTTTATGTGTCTGATTATACATAATCAATTTACATTGTGGATTAACAAACATCATCACTAGACTTTAAATTATTTATTAAAACATTGATTACTAATTATAATTATTACTATATTCACTCTCACAATAATAACGACAATTCTATTTAGAATACTTTAAATCATTTTTTAGAACATTGCTTACCAATTATATTTATTATCATATTTATTTTTATAATAATAATATTAATTTCCATTTGAATTTATCATAATTTTTCTGATATAAAAAATAAAAACCACGATATTATTCGAATCAAATTCTAATTTTAAATCCACAAATATTACTGACCATATTTTGTTTCATAAAACATTCTATTATAATGTTCTGTATTCCGAAATTATGCCCGGAATGTACTATTTTAATTTAGTTTCTATTTTAGAGTTGGACCATGATTAAAATTTAGAATTTTTAACGTTATGAAAGTACCAGACATTTTCAAGTTAATTTACACGTAATTTGTTCTTTATAGTGTCTATTTTGTTATCAATATTTCCTATATACTGCTCCCCCATGAAGATTTACTCCAATATTACGCCATTTTTACTATCTCAAGATTACTCACGAATCTCATTCATGAATAATCTTGAAAATCTATCGGTATTTTAACTCGCATACTTTTTTATCGAATTTTAAGCTTATATTAAAATATATGTATCTGTAAGATATCCAAATTCTTAAATTCCTCCAAATTCTCCTTAACCAATTCGATTCTATTGTACAGTTCTATTAAAAATTTCAAAATATTACTATTAGGATCTTAAATATTTTCCATTAGCAGCCTGAACATGAAATTGATTCCAGGGAGTTAAGCACACTTTTTCGGTATGACACTCATACTGTCATTTCACTGGCTAATCGACTTTTATTGTGTAGGAGTTCATAATATAAATTAATTTTGTGCCTGAGCCAATTGTGTGCCTGAGAGATATCGATCAAAGGGAGACATTTTAACCCGTGCGCTGCATTCTGTGTCGCTCGGCACAGATGGTCACTAGTCGGACCATAACTTCTGTTAGAGTGGTGCTAC
>SCLF01077328.1:0-11398 GCA_004367975.1 Mesochordaeus erythrocephalus
TTTATCTGATTCCAGCCCAACATTCTTTATTTCGTAGTTTCTCTTATTTTCTTCAAATCCGACTTCGAATCAAGTTTATTCTTCGCATTTTTTATTAGTCATAGATATTTCGGTGTGGAGAAATGATGTGATAATGAAAGAAATCTTGAGATTTGAGAACGGTTGTTCGAATCATCGTAGCTCAATGAATTTTATCGTAACCAATTGATTTTTGTATTATAGATAAGCAAAATAAATGTCAATCGGATGACTAATCAAAATATATGGTCCCATTTTCAGTATATAAAAGAGACAAAGCACCCTCGCGTAACAATTTTTGAAATTATGTATTACAGTCTAATGAATCACAATCATGGAAATGTACCAGAGACTTGCGTATTCGATACGTCAAAGACTTGAGATCATAAGGTAGTGGGTACGGAATGTATTAGGTGCAAGCTTTATTTTCCCTTGTTAGCACTAATATATGTATGACCACATCGTGGTCAATCTTGCCGACCCGTTTTCGATCAAATTTTGCCGAGAGGGTTAGGTAATCAATTTTACTCTAAATTATATACGTCAATAACGATGTCATTGAACGAAGTATTTACAAAGTCCTTGAACTGAGTAGTGGTGATATGTGTAGCGAATTGAGAAGCATGGGCTTGATAATAGTAAGTATAACAAAAAGTATAATATTAGGCATAATTAATAGGTTGATTATGACGACCCATTAATTTAAGCGCTAGGGAGTTCTGAAATTATATACATATTTCAAGACTATTACACAGGTGTCACTCAGATTCGGAAGCCACTTAGTCCCGTTAACCGACCTCTTGTAACTTGGACCCTGGTTGGGGGAACCTTTGACACCTGTATATTATGATTCAAGAAAAGACTTATACGAAACTGATTGACTGAATTTTCCAGATAAATTATTAATAAACGAACTTAGCAACCTGGCAACCCGGAAATTAAGTAAAAATAAAACAGGTTTAGTTTAACAAACAGATAGAAAGTTGGGTGACAAATCTGGCAACCAGATTCGTTGCGCCAAACTTGAGGTAAATTTATAAATCTGTTGTATGACGTATTTTGGTGTAAAAAACAGTTGCAGGTGTTACACTGAATGTACTTATTAACAAATGAAATATTACTCATGTAACGCAATGCTTTGTTCTTATTTGCGGAAACGGTGCTGAAAAGAACTATTTGAAAATGCAATAACTTTACTTAAGTCTGCCGATACAATACAATATATTTTAATACTCCGTAGTTGAAACCTAGTGTTAGCATAAGGCTAAGTATTTATGAGTAATCGAAAACATTTTTGACACGTCCCGGAATGGAACAAGGGTTAACGGACCGACGGTCAATCGTGATAACCTCTACACTAACGCGCCTTGAACTAATGGAATATATTTATTGACTTTATATGAGTTACAAATATTCTTAGATGAACTCTGTAATGTTAACTATGCCAGAACTACAATAGTCAACACTAGTAACAGTGGTGACCACAGAAGATCGAAGGCTTTTGGTAGACGACAACGATTATTTATGTATTGTCGAGAAAGTTCACGGGTAAAGTACGATAAAGTAAGCGGTGCGGATCTAACTGGACGTAACGGAACGGACGCGAATAAAATAATCAACATATATCGTTTACAGCAATGTTTACAAGGAGATGCACGTATTTCTGACGGGTTAAACCCGGTAGAATTTGAAATCATTCGTGAGCAATGGAGTGAAGCTTCGGATGTAATGAGGTCCAACGGTGGAAGTGAAATAGTGAAATACTATTAGTAAATATGCCGATGAGCTGTCCTTGTTCAGAAAAATTGGAAAATTAGTTCATCACTGCTGAACCGGACAAGATTGAAAAGGAAGAACGCGTTCGAAAGGACTTTAATTCGATGGCGAGACGAGTTGGAACCGGTAAAAAATTTACAGCGTACGTTACGCGATTCAAATATATCGCCGTTAAAGATGACCAAAGATGCTGGGACACAAACGTTCATTTTTCGTGAACACTTCATCAAAATAATGAGTCCATCGGACAAAGAGTTTTTCTTGATAAATGGAGAAGTTGACGCGCAGGCTAAACTTCCGGATGATAAAAAATAGCTCATACAATAGATAAGCGGGAATCTCGCGGGAAACCATAACTTCTTTGCGACGAGACATAGAAGGTCATACACAATAGTCGGGCGGGAAAAAGGATGGCGTGAGTAGAAAAATCTATACCCTTGTTACAGCAGTGAATGAGATTAGGCGAGGAAGACTACAGATTTCTTAGGAAAGCTATCCTTATACCACCATTGCGTGTTCTTGGGGAAAGCCAGCTCAATTCCGCTGTTTTTAATGATGCTCCCGTTCCTGTTCGCTACGGTGAGGCGTAGATTGCTAGGATTTATTGCTCAGATACGAAAACTTCTCCGTTATCGCCCAGTAAACGGCGACGGCTTCCTTTTCGCTTTTGGACCATCTCTGCATCGTCTTGTTAAAAGTTTTCGACGCAGCGGCTACAATTTTGCACCTTCCGTCCATTTCTTGCATCAACATTGCTACAGTACAAACGTCTGTGACGTCTGTCGTTCTCGAAAACCATAACTAGTATGATTTTGAAATCTGGCAGGATTAAATACTAACTCATTAGCGATTTAATGTTATACATTTTATTTTAAAATATTCACCAGTTTTCAGGAGAGATGACAAAACGTGGGAAAACTGCTATACTGAGAAGTACTTAGTCAAAAATTAAATATTACTCATGCAATACGATGGTTTGTTCTCATTTTGGGGAAACTTGATATGCCCTTGGGTGATTAAAACGAGGCGCTGAAACGAAAGATTTTAAAATGCAATCACTTTACCTAATTCTGCCGATAAAATACAATATATTTGTAGCGTAGTAACAATGGTGACTACAAAGGATCAAAGGCGTTTGGTGGACGACCAGGAGATTAATTATTTATCGATGAGATTATGGAATATTCGAACAAACAAACGAAGGTTCGACGAATAAAGGTTTATTTATTTGTTCGTGTATTAGCGGATAAAGTAAGCGGTGCGGAACTAACTCGACGTAACGAAATGAACGCGCATAAATTAATCAACATACATCGTTTGCATCAATGTTCTGACGGGGTCTACCCGGAAGAATTTGAAATCATTCGTGAGCAATGTACTAAAGTTTCAGATGCCTTGGATGCAATAGGCTCCCACGGTCGAAGTGAACTAGTTACGAAAATAACCACGCGGTGAACTGTCCCTATCTGATCCGGGAAAATAGGAGAATGAGTTTACTACCATCATTGGTGAAGCAGACAAGATTGAAAGGGAAGAACCCGTTAAAAATGACCAAAAATGCTGCGGCACAAGGAAGAATTTGTCTTGATACATGGAGACGTTGAAAGCGAAGTTAACGCGCAGACTAAACTTCTGGATGATAAAAAACAGTACATTGTCGCCAAAGTCAATCAGATATAACAGAATACAATGGATCACCTTCAGCAAAACCAGTCGGTACTGATGGCGGACATGGTCTGCTTGCGAGATACCGTAACTTCTTTGCGACAAAACACAGAAGGTCCTACACAATCGTCGGGCGAGCAAAATGATGACGTGGGTAGACATATCTATTCCCAAGTTACAGCAGGAACAAGATTAAGCGAGGAAGACTACAGACTTCTCAGGAAAGCTATCCTTATTCCACTATTGGGCGTCTTTGGGGAAAGTCAGCTCAATTCCGCTGTTTTGAATGAGGCTAGGAGGCCATTTACAAACAAAATGTCCAAATAAAAATCGACTAACCATCTGTTAGTCCAAAAGTGTTTATTTGTACAAAGTTAAACGGCTGTTAAGTTAAATTACTGGCCGAATCGTGTTCACAAGTTACAATCACACCTACACGGTACATTCCTCCGAGTTTATTAACAAGTATTAGACAAAGCGATATGAATTTTCAAGCGTACAATGTATCTGATGTGGTAATAGAAGGCTTGGTTGTTATGGATTTACCGTTCTCAGGAGCTGTTGTGATTTGGAGCGTTTTCGGTGAATATGGACCAAAAGTGTTAGTTATTGGCCAAGTAGTGGATTGTAGTTGCCACTGTCCATTCGTTAATATCGTAAGAAGAAAGTTACTACGATCAAGCCGGCGTCAAAGTACTTACGAATAAATGAATGGATTAAAGCTCAGGCAAGTACCTTAATTCCAGGGCGGTCTGATATAGTTGTGCCGGTCAGTTAGCCGCATAAGTCACCGACAGGATTTTAAGCTAGCCGAGCGCATTTGTTACCCAATGATGTCATGCTAGGATCGTCATTGGATCGAAAAGGGCCAAAGAGACAAATTTTCAGAGTTCGGTTAATGAACACTGCTGATGATAGCAAATTATCGAAAAAGGTGATGTGATGGAATATACAACACTTGTAGGCATCAGAGATATGTCAGCTTGATTTCGTCAGAATTAATCAAGTCAAAACAGGATATCCAAAATTTCGGCGATTGGTGGACAACATGCATCAGTCTTTGCTTTAAAGGATGTGTCGCTTGGATTAACGGACGTGACGAAATTTGATGTGAATACAGGAGACAGTGCACCAGTGGCAGACGGAATGTATAGGACACCATATGCCTTACGTGTTGAGATGAATAGACTCATACAAAACAATATAAATGAAGGCATTATGGGAGAAATATCATCTCCGTCGTTAGCGACTACAGACAATTAAACGACGCGGTCGTTTCGATTGTTATCCATTACCTAATATCAAAGATTCGTTGAACTCGTTATCAAAGTCAAAAGTATTTTGTGCTATAGACTTGATTAGCGGTTTCCATCAAATACAGAATACTGAAAAGGCAAAGGTGGAATTGGCGGTCACAACTAAAAGGGGTCAATATATATGGTCAAGGATGCCGATGGGGGTTAAAATTGCGCCACCGACATTTCAACGAGTAATGCACAAGGTTACACGAGGCATTGGGCCAGATCGTCTTCTTCCATGGAACGTCATACGATAAGATGCTAAAGAGTTTCAAGTTAGTTCTACAACGGTTGAAAAAACAGAATCTGAAAACCAAAGCATCAAAATGCAAGGCACTGATGACATCGGTAGATTTTGTCGGATATCGAATCGACAACGGATGTTTGACAACATCAAAAGGCAAAAGTAACGACATTTTAAATCTGGTACAACCACAGACTTCCACATAAGCCCAGAGCACCTTCGGCATGTTGAATTACCATAGAGCTTTTATACCGCGTTTTGCGGAATTTGCTAAGCCCATTTAAGTGGAGGAAACGTTAAAATTATTCATTCCATGTTTGGAAAATTCGATTTTGTTTTGGGAACAGATGCAAGTAATAAAGCAATAGATGGATGTTTGATTTGCAAAATCAATCTTACACGAGCACGATGAAGATTGTCTCCGTCCAGTTGAGCACTTCGGTAAAAGTCATCGGAACGGATTGGCGTTTCGATTTGGTTTATTCGGTTGAAGAACGGATTGTGCAAGTAGTAGTTGGGCAAGCAAAATATTCCCGAAAAACTTGATGGCTTACCGAAATTTCTGATTTCAACTTTAGGGTCCAGTTGGTACGATATAAAAAGATGGTCATATCTGCTGCTCTATCAAGGTTAACACCTTCCGTAATACCTAAAGTTTCGTTGACAACGACTACAGAAAAAACGCCTCATCAAGGAGTATCATCACATAGGACATTCTGGAATTAAAGGCACTCTTCGTGATTTACAAAAATACACAGATGGGAGAAGATAGAAGCTGATGTCGCCGATTACATAAAGCAAACACGTATGGGCAGTGCCGATAAAACATAAGTCAACGGAATCTGTATGGCTTCAAGTACGTGCCATTATTCTGTGTCAACCAAAGTTGCCCTCAATAATTTTAACAAACAATGGATGTGAGTTTAATAATCAGTTGCTGTCTCACCTGAATTGTCTGACGAAATATTTTAAAATGTAATCACTTCACTTAAGTCTGCCGATAAATTACAATATATTTGAAGGATAGTAACACCAGGGACGGTTTGTTCAGGCATAGTTTATGCGACGGATTGGAAAATCAGTTGCACTAAATGTGTCAACAAATGTGGGTTAACCAAGGAGAAAGAGAGACAGAGAGAGAGAGTTGGGTGACAAATCTGGCAAAGATAACTTTTCGCGAAATATGTGGTGACGGATTCGGAGTTGGTGGAATTTCCGATAACTAACAACAAGAGAGGGTTGTGGTGATTTTGTGGTGGGTAGCAAAATGTAAGTATAACTGTTTAAACAAATCTGATAGGAAAGCAGGAAATGCAAGACGAGACCTCTTCGAAAGAGTAAGCGCGTTGGCAATACCGTGGGGTACACGGACACAGGAGCAGCTAAAGTTGTGCTTCTGCAGTTTCAAGTTCGGGAGCAAAGTATTGGAATCGTACGGAGGATGGCAGAAGTGAACTAATCACCCGTAAACAGACATAAATGTGGGGCTTGGTGAACTAGAAGGCGCACCTACAAGATACGATGCGAAAAATAGAACTGGAAAGTAAACTATCGGCAAAAGAAAATAGGTGTTACAAAAACAATCTCACTGTCCCAAATTTGGAAAAATAGCAAAAATATATCTGATGTGGAAAAATTGTAGGGTGCCTAGCGGGGTCAAGCGTGGATACGAGCAGGTATGTTTAGGAAAATGGCGCAGAAGAGAAAATGGCGCTAGAGAATTCAGCACATATCAAACCAAGATGGAAAGGAAGGAAAATTGAAGACTTGACAAAATGATAATGGATTATATAAAAACAGTGATTATGTAGTTGGACATAAAAATAATGGCAGAATAAAGAAACCTTAACAGAACGCCAGGTGCGAAATTTCAACAAATTGGAAATGAAACGGGGGCAAATGAGAAGGGAACTGGATGCCAGGTGTCGAATACTAAGCATAGCTGACAATTTTGGCATGTTCAAGAGGATGTTCAGATCATCCAGGAGCAAGAGACCATAGCTTCATGATAACGATGATGACAACGAAGGAATTGTAAGAATTGTTAAATTGATGACCTTTAATGAATTAAATCAAGGCAGAGGCCCTTTTTCCCGAAGTTAATTGGTTTATTTAATAAATTTCCAAACACTAGACCGACCAATTTCCAACAATAGACAGACCAAAAACTGGATTATTAAGGCTAATAGATGACCTGGACTTTAATATGGTCTGGCTACAAGATACAGGCTATATAAAGAAAACAATTATGTTAGTTAATTAAATACTAACAAGTGGCAAGATACAAAAAAGTATCGGGATTGCTTGCGGACATATGATCAATCATGCTTTAATAATTTGATTAATGATCTTTAAAAATGGTAAAATGGTGAATTCACAACATTTGTGACTTGTTGATTAAATAGTTGGCGTTAGCTTGAAGATGAGAGGAGTGACGTGAACTAAAATTGTCATTATATTTCTGGAAATAACTCAGCAAGTTAATTTTGAAAGCGCTTAACCAGTAAATACCACACCTGCCTCTTTTGAAGCAGCTATTTTTTTTCGAAAGCCATGCGTTGTATCTTGTTGAAATTTTGCACGATTAAAGATATATCCATTGCCGACCTAATGGTATGTCTGGGTTTGGGAACAATAGCAGCCAATTGTAGCGTTGTACGAAGTCATTTTTACCTTTAAATGCCATTTTCTCAGCCCTAAATGAATTTTCTGAATTAAAAAAAACTTGCACCATTAAATTTAAGCGGTATCCAATGCGACAAAAAAATTAAATTCCAAGTACTTTGAATAGTATAATACGCCAAAAAGTATCTTTTTTCCTTTTATTTCTTATTTCAAATTTTACGACGTTTTTCAGTTACCGCGGAAATTTAAAAATAAAAATGTTTCCTTTAGAAAGCTAAGGCTTTATTCTTTCCATGAATCTATTCACCTTGGGAATTATCATCTAGCAACTGTAGCTTATTGGCTAATGAAGTTTTCTCTCACTCTATTTTTCCATTATTGCCACGTTTTGTCATTTCTCCAGAGTACCTTTGTTCGTTCAATCTGTACACTAATTTTGGGGATTGTCATCTAGAAACGGCACTTTAGGGTCTAACAATGTTTTCGCTGCGGCTCTATCTTCCCATCCTAACTACGTCTAACAGTTCATCACTGAAACGGATGACTGTTTTAAAATAAAATTTATAACATTAGATCGGTAATGAGTTAATCCTTAATCGTGCCAAATTTCAAAACAATACTTTCCGAGATATTGCTTACAGAAAAGGCCGCTTTTAGTGAATGCATGAAACGAGAAGCGGTTGGGTGATGATCAATCACTTAATCACACAATGTCCCGCTTTTTGAGAATTCCCATCTGGTCAACCTAATAGTAATATGTATTTATCAATATATTATTAATATGTATTTTTATAATGGCTAAGTTTTGTGGTCGTCCTTAATTAATGATCATTACCGACCTAATATTATAAATTTTATTTTACAATGTTCGGTAGTTTCAGTGATAAACTGTTAAACCTTGTATGAATGGGAAGATAGAGCTACGGAGAAATTTGTATTAGCTCCTTAAGTGCCGTTTCTAGATGACAATCTCCAAAGTTAACACACATTGAACGAATGAAGCCTTAGCGTTATAAAATTTATTTTAAAATATTCATCGGTAATCATGATAGTTTGCAGACCGTCACAATGGAGAGAAAAATAAATACATTTTTAGCTTATTTTAATATTTGTTGTAATCTCCGAGCTAAATATATCAGTTGACAGCAACCTTAGCTAACTAACGCTGATTTTTTTTTTAATATTGATTAGTTTTCGAGACAAATGGAAACGAAGAGCAGGTTGTTTAGACCTACCTCAAAAGAGGCAGGTGTGGTATCTACAGGAAAAAGTTGCGAAATGATATCTTCTGGTTAAATGGGAAATAATTTTGGTTATAGATCTGGGAGAAAATTTGCAGTCAACAAGGGCGTGATCCAGATGCGAATGACACAATACAATCATCTGATGGTGAGGATGATGATGACATTGACTTACCAATCCCAGAAATTTCAAAACTAAATCAAATTAAAGAATGTTTTAATACTCAGGAAATTTAATTATGTGCATTATCATTTATCTGGAGTCCGTTACGCATACTCGCATGTCAATTGGTAGTCAAAAGTACTACTTTCGGTAGTACTTAACCCTCTCGGAAAAATTTGAGCGAAAAAACTTTGGCAAAATTGAATTATAATGTTAAAGATTGAAAATAATTGAAACAAAAAAAACCTCTGCGGCTAATCTAACGTCCTCGCCACAACTAACGGCGCCAGACTCTCGGTACATTTCAATGATTATTACGTTATTCGACTATCTTAAAATAATAGTCGCACCAGGGCGCTTTTTTACACTATACCTTACCGTTATTGATTAGTCATCGAATAGAAATATTCCATTATTCATAACCATTACCGAGAACTGATTGTTTTAGATGAAAAATGCAAAGAGAAATTAAGATTTTAACCGAACTCGAAAAAACTAACGGTTTCTTTCCTTATCAAATCAGTCCTCTGCGCCGGAAAATCGATGATTCATTAAAAATACGGAAATCAAAGTCGTTCCATGTTGAATATCTAGACAATAAGAGAAATTCCCAAAATAAAGTATGCTGGGCTGGAATCATAGATAAATTTTGTATTACTGATTTTAAATTCTAACACCTGGGGATTAAGTATCAAAAACGGTACCCATTTTTGTGTCGAAAAACCACATCTTTCCACGTTTTGACGAGAGGGTTAACTTACGGTATGAAGAAAGAAATTTGAGATTGACAAAGATTTGACAAAATTTGATATGTTATAGGATTTGATTTCACGATCAAGGTTTTACTTTACCCAAAGTGCGTACAATTTTTCCGCTCAACTTATGATAAAATTACCATAACTTGAGCAGAAACAATATAACATATCAAAATATCAAATCTCGGGAAGTATGTCCGATTGGCTAGCAAGTGGGCTAATTCGACGCGTTATGACTCCAGCTTCCACAGGAACCAACCTCGAATTCTTAACACGTGACCCAGTTATAGCCCAAAAATGCAATTACAAATGTTCAAAAAGTGACAAACGGCCTTTTCACTTTTCTATTTTGTTATGATTTAGAAAACATACCACGATCCCAAAGTATGTTCACTAAAAATTCGATTCGAAACAACTGCGTAAAAACTAAAATACATGACTAAATGTGTCCATTTCGACAATGTGAATTTCGAGGTCCATAGCTTTAAAAGAAATAATCACAGTATATTTTCTATACCTTTATTGAATGCCCAGGGGCCTAATTAATCTAGCACTATTTAGTTCGGTAAGCCCTCATGAGTAAAAATTAACGTTATTTTCGTATAATTTCGGATAGTTTGAGAACACATTCTGAACCGCAGAGAAAAGCATTATTTGATAATATACTACCATCAACGAGACTTAGTGGCTTTTATAGAGTTTTTCCTTCTGTTCTCAGAATATCCAAAATTGACAAAATTGACAAAATGGACATTGACCGTTCTGAAATCTAGTTTTCACGCAGTAGTTCGTGATTTTTTCACTTGTTGAAAATTTGTCTTATAGAAATTCAATTTCTGGCCTATAACTTGGTCACGTGTTACGAATTCGGGTTCGGTTCTTTGAGAAGAATTAAAGGCCAACTTTCCGAAATAAAATTTTTGTATTCTAATCGCTATACAATTTCTAAGTATTTTAAAATGTCCTCCGAAATTGGTCCCATTCGACGTGCACGGATGTTGGCTTCATTTATACTCATAGGATTTACCCCGAATTCCTAACGCGTTATGTAGTTATCGCCACTAGAATTCACAAATGTGATTTCGGGAAGTATGTCCGATTGGCTCGAATGTGGGCTTATTCGACGGGTAATGGCTCCAGGTTCAATTAATCTCAGATAACCGACCCCGAATTCGTAACACGTGACCTAGTTATAGCCCAAAGATGGGATGTTTAAAGTACATAATTTTCAGCAAGTGACAAAATCGCGAATTTTTTACCTTTTCGATTTTGTTATGATTGAGAAAACATACCAAGATCTCAAAGTATGTTCACTAAAAATTCGACTACAAACAACTGCGTAAAAACTATATTTCAGAACGGTCAAATTCAATTTTGTCCATTTTTGAAAACAATGTGACTTTCGAGGTCAATAGCTTTAAAACAAATAATCTGCCTATGTTTTCGATGCTTTTATTGGATGTCTTAAGGTATACTTAATCTAGTACAATTTAGCTCGGTGGGCTGGTATACCCCAGAAGTTAGAATTAACGTTTTTTCATAAAAGGGTCTTTTTCACACTGTCTTTAGGGGGTTAACTGTTCGACGCCCTACGATTTGGATATTATGATAAC
>SCLF01077440.1:0-11389 GCA_004367975.1 Mesochordaeus erythrocephalus
TCAAGTTATGATAATTTAAGTCTTCACAAAAGGGGTTTTTGGGGGTTAACTGTACGAAGGAGGATAAATTTGGACATACTGTAATTTGACTATTTCCGGTCCAAAAATGATGCAATTGAGAACTCGATTAGACCAAAGGCTTCTTTGCATCATCTTTGAAACGAAAAATCAATTTACGACATTTCAATGATCAGTAATATTAGGTCGAACCCTGCCCGTCTACTCTATTGTACTATTTGTGTGCTCAAAGTATCAAACTCTACAACTGTAACTGTCCGTATTAATTGAATTTTAACTAGTGCGGTAAATTTTGATAAATAACATTAATGGGAAATATTAATTCTGAGGATTGAATTCAGCGCAAGTAATTCGTAAACGATTAAGTCAACTTTCCGAGCGAGCACTCCGCGCGAAGAGACCTATTTTTTGGTCTTAAAAACACTAAACACGGGGTCGCTTGTCAAATCGGTCTACTTAGTTGCCTGGAGGTAGAGGCGGGTTCCTAAATCTACAAGATTCTACTGATGATCTATGCCTTATTTAGGGAAAATTCGACAATGACATATCAAATAAGCGAATATATAAACAGAGTGGCTCAGTTCCAGGATCCCCAATGGCTACGATAGAGCAAACGAGTCCAATTTTGAAGAGTAACTCAAACTATATCGCCGTCCAACCTGCAACGCAGCAGCAACAACAAACGACCCGCATCCAAGCATCACCTCAACGTATCATTAATTCAGGGCAGCAAGTCTTATTCATTAATAACGATATACAACAGCAGCAACAACCTCAACAGCACCAGCAGCAACGGACACAAATGTTGATGAAAGACCCGAGGGACGTGTGCTAATGGTTTTAAGTGAAAGAATTATATTACGTAACTTCTAAAAACAAGTTGTGAGTATTGGGGCTTGTAAAAGTTTGGCATTAATTGTTTGCGTCAATTTTGTAGGGCTGCTCCACGCTTTGGGGTCTTTCGTTCAAATAGATTAACTTTCTTTGGCCCCATAGCCATTACATGGCCATACTGTATTGATAAAAATGACTAAAATCATTTGGTTTTGAGTGAATCGAACTACAACCTTCCCATCTCTAATTGGATGTTTTGACCGAATCGCCAAATGTGCTTCGAATTAATATATTATTCAAAATGCCGAAAAAGTGTTTGACCATCTACTGAATCGAACCCGCAATACTCCTATGTGTAATTGCTGGGTCAACCCTAATTTTTTTTGTTTATAGTTAGATAAAGTTTCAAACTTCTGTGGAGTTTTTTTGTGGTAAATACGACGTTGATTATATTTGTTTACAACGGGTTAATATTGCTAATTTAAAAAAATAATAGTTGATCTACATGTTACTAAAGTGCAGTTTTTCCACAATTATTAATTTTATCACAACAAAAGTCAACAACGTCAGCAACCAATGGCGCAAACGATACAGATTCCAGCGTCCATGGCTGGCCATCAGTTGGTGGCACTCCAGATGCCGGATGGAAGACAGCAAATATTTGCGCTTCAAGGGAATCAAACACTTCAAATGATTCAAACCCCCGCTGGTCTTCAACAAGTTAGTCTTTACTTTAAATGCTAGCTGTAGTTCTAGCTGATAATGGGTTAATTACAGGATTTTGTTTTTAAATTGTTGAGTAAGGCTCAGCTCCAATCGGGGAGAAAACTGATCAAAGTAATCCGCCAATTCACGCTCACTAATAACAAAAAATGTATTAATTTGCAAGGTCAAGCTGGGATAATATCAATGCATAAAACGGGGCTGTAGACCAGACAGTGAGACATACAAATCCATATTATTACGTAACGTGTTGAAACCTGACCTATTAAATTTGTTTGGATATCACAAAGAATAATTAAAATATTTTATTCATCAACAGTTTCCGCAAGTGTATGCGCCTTCTTCTCTACTCCGTTTTTCGGACCCGATTGAAAGTAATCATTTGTTCTTATATTTCGTGCTTCCGTATTCTAATTGGGTAATGTAGGTGTCATCAAACCGTTCGGTGATATACGTAATAATATGGATATTTCTATCTCACTGTCTAGTTTATAGTCACGTCTTACGGATTGATATTATCCTAGATTGGCTTCTGGGAGTTATCCAATAGAAATCGAGAACCAATGGCAGCCTTTCGATCTAGTATAATTTATAAATATATAAACTTCTCTGCCTTACCATTTTCTCCGAACGGTAATTGGGATATCTAAGTCTGCGATACATTATAATACTTTAGTTAAAGTTCGTTGGTGTCGGTTTGTTTACCTATATATTATGTTAGGGTTGTTCTTTGGTAATGCCCTAATATATCGGAGACAAGACAATCATACCAAACCTGGTTCCGTAATTCATTGCGAAATTTAGTCTAGATATGGAAGCCTGCTACAGAATAGTTTTACCTCAATTAGTTATTTCTTCCATTTCGACACTACTTACCGAGTGATAATGCACTCCAGGTTGATATAATTGTCGCTAATAGTTCACATGAGCTTGCGGTGTAAGCTTTTAAATGTTAACCCTGAATGGCGGACAGAAGAGGAGACAGTTTTTCAAATGAGAAGCTTCTCCCATTTTATGCCTCTTACTAAATAAACCCGTGTATTTTACTGAAAACCCAGGCCGTCGTTTTTTTAATACTTTTTATGGAATATACGAAGATAAGTACGCGTATCAATACGTATGAATGCTGCCATTCGCAAAGTTCAGAAACAGTGATTTCATTCTTCACGCATTTGAACCACATGCGGTCGGAAAATTAACCAGCTACGGTGGCGTCACAAAAATCGTCCCGTGGTATATTTTCTTCTCGAGTGTCTCACCTTTTATTAAATACGAAAATATACGACCTGAAAATTATTGTGACGCCACTGTAATTGCTAAATTCAACTTTAACTTATACAGTTGTGTGGCGCTCGACGCACACATCTACAATCACTAAAGTTGTTACATATTTCAGTTTCTTGCATAATTTATTTCTGATTTATACTTGAGTACCTTTACATACGCTAAAATTTCTAGTCGGGTAAACCAAGACATTGGAAGTATTCCTGTCCAGGTTTTGACTGAAATTGTCAAGAGTGTGGGGATTTTTAGGGTCACTTAGAGTCAAAATTCCTTTTTGATGGTTACTCTAAAATATGTGCAAGAAAATTCTCTGCGGAAGTACTGCTCGATGTTTTCCTAAGCAGATACCACACCAGCCTAATTTGGCGATCGGGACCTCTCATTCTCAGTTTCCTCGAGGCATGACAGCATGAAGTGATTGTCTGTAATTACACCGCCAGCCTAGAGAAAAAACGAACAATTACATTGTCCACGAATGCTACGCTTCTAGAAGACTCATCTTCAAACTAAATAGATATGTGGGCAATTGGAAAATACCAAGGCGTTCTCAAGATAAATCCGAAAAAATTGTAGTGCCCTAAGAGAGAGAAATTAAGAACGTATACACTACTTAATGTTGCTAAAAGTTTTTTTTCATTAATTTGATAGGCAGCTAAAATTCCAAGGGACGGTTTTTTTTTAATAAGAAACTTTATTTACGGCTGAGAAAATGGCATTTAAAGATGGAATTCACTTTGGCAACGCTCACTGTGAACGCTACTGTACTAAATCCAACAGGATTATTTTGAAGCGAGAAATACTGTTAGATCGGGAATGAGTGAATCTTTTGTATCGCTCAAAAAACAAAAGTACTATATACTGGTTAACGAACTTCTCGCGCAAAAATTTGGTGTAAAAATAACGATTATAATTAACTATTTATTATAACTTCCGTAATTCGTAGAATTATTATGACCCGTTTACCATTTAACAGGCGATATAATACGCCTAAACGAGACTTTAATGTTATGGGATAAACTATATTCAAAATCTTAGGATTTCTTATCATTAGGTTTAACTGGGAGTCCTGAGCTGACTCGTTGGATGACCCGTAGAGAAGTCCTGATTATTGGTGCTATATTGTATATGCGTATTTTTGTATCAGTCTGCATCGAGCGGACTTGAATGTTAAGAGCCCATAACAGCACCATATATTACCTCACTTATAAAGGAAATACCGTTTTCAGCAGTTTCAGCGAATATTTATGGTGTCTACGGAAATAGGGCTTGACTGCTTCTTCTGCAGTCAACATGTGCAGGCTAAGTAGATGTTTATTCGATCTTTTATCCTAGTTTAGACCGGAAGTGGTAGCTAAGAACCGGATTTGATATTTTCTAATCCGGACTTACAAGACATTTAAATTTGTTCGCTTTATGGCGGCTGATTCTTGGTAAAACATAGAGCGCCGTTCCCGAATTAAGTTTGCATGTGCCTTGTTTATATTTGTTGCAATTTTTAGCTTGATATTAAAATTATATTGATCAAACGACATATGTCACACAATAGGGATCCTGTTTACAAATTTATATTGGTATACCAAGGCAATATTTTAAATGTCTATCCTTCATTACTGTGTTATTATCGTGTATGGTTATTACCAATACATATTTTATCAATGAGTTAAGTTCGATAATGTCGGTGGCAGGAAAACTTCACAAAGCCTATCCAAATATTTAAAATAGTTTCCTACGCGCGTCGTTTAATCTGGATTCGATACATCTTCTATCGAAACCGATAAAACCGACTTCATGCTACCCGTAAGATAAATTGCTTAGTCGTTAACAAAGGACGCACGATAACTGTGAGGGATATACCGTTCCAAAAAATTTGTGTTGTACAAATTATACAGTAGTTTAAATGCTCAACGTTCGAAAAGGGGATGGGGATCGAGTGGGGATCACAGACTGTTACAAATATGCGCATATGATATGTCAATAGTATTTGGAACTATTTATTGACCAAATACTTCAGTGCATGTAATTTTAACATTTCAGATCCAGCAAATAGTCCAACAGAGTCAGCAAATGATCATTCAAGGAAGTCCCCAGATAAAGTCCCAAGTTCAACAAATCCATCAAGTTCAATCAAATCAGACAATTCAACAAATATCTCAACCGCAACAAATTCAGCAGAGCGTTCCTCAATCGCAAGCGCAACCACACCAACAGGTAGTGGTTCAGCAATCGACGCGATCACAGCCTGTGGTTAGTGAAGGGTATAAACAAAGAATATTTGGTAATTAGGTGAATACGGCGAATAAAATGGGTAGATAACCGAATATTCTTCTGAGCACGAAATATATTAAATTTTTAATATAACGCGTATTAAAACATAATGCATTTACTAATAAGGAGAAGTGGACGTTTTGGTCAGCTTAATGATTGTGATTGATGTGGTTTTCACTTGGTTCTGAACAATTCGAGGATGTCCGACTCGAAGATATCCGAATTTAAAGTAGCGGATCGAGTCGAAAATAACGACTCAAACATATCGGATTCGAAAATATCGAGTCCAAAATAACCGAGGGAATGTTATTAAAAAGTGATTATAATTATTAACAGGAACTGAAGCTGATTCTCACTGTGGACCCTTAGACTCAGAAAGGTAGGAAATGAAGGTAGCGCAATTGTTTGGGTTTGCTTTCGTTTATGTGGTTATTAGCAAATTTACATCTAAAATTTTAGTTTTTTCTAGATATCCTCCTACAAATTGCTTAAACGAAAAGTAATAGTGGTTCGTTCCTTTGGGTACTTTGAGTATTACTCAAAGGAAAGAACCATTATTATTTTTCGTTTAACTCATTTGTAGGAGGATATAGAACGTAGAGCGAAGTACCAGGCCCTAATATGGGTATGACATTTAACTGATAGAGAAGCGAGGATGAGCGTGTAGAATATGGTCCAACTGAAGTAAGTATTTCACTTGCTTTAACTCAGTCATGCAGGCAGCACTGCAATACCCATACGGGAATTTAATCGCTACCCCGTATTCTGATTCTCCGAGAAGCTTTAAAGTGGCTTCCTTTAATTTTATAACAGCTCTATATCTCAGATATGGTGCTGATGGTGAGGTTAAAAGCAGCAAATGCCGCTTCTCGCCGCGGTACTAAACGACAGTGTGGGATCAATTATAATTCAATTATTATCATCGAGGAATTCTATCAATGTGGCTGATTTGAAGAAATGCAAAATGGCCAATTTTCATTCCCAACATTGGTGAAGAAACATTTTCAAACATTCACGATGATGACATTTTCTGTGCTGAAACCTACTTGAAGAACTACTGATAAACTTGAAAATTGTAGTCAAGCCGTTTTCTGGTATTGATTGTGAATACAAAATTTCAAGATATTTGCTCCTGAATTAAGAGTGTGTAGCCTTTAGTCCAATACTTACTATTTTACTTATTACCCTCGTGTCTTTAAATTTGGTAGTGATATGTGTCGGTTAAGCGGAGCTACGCCCCTATAGAAAGACTATATACGGGTATAGAGACTCTCAATTGGCCCTCCTCTCACTACCAAATTTAAAAACAAGAGCGTGTATTCTCAGCGAATTCTCCAACGTACACAGTTAGCCCGAATTTTTCTTATCATGTTAGTTTTGCTGGCGGTGTACTTGTATCTGTTTCGGCGAGAAAATAATAGTAAATGTTGGACTGACCATACACTCACGAATTAACGTCATCGCATCGCATCCAATATTAACCAACACCTGCTTTCTATAGTTCATTCGTACGCCACCTTTGTTACAACATTTAACGATTTGTCGGTTTTAGGAAATTAGTAATACCCAGTTTAAAAATAACCAACCGGAGTTCTGGAATTTTTTGCCGGACATTATCAATTTTTGTAAATTATATTAATTTTCCGTTAGCTGTGTCATCCATTGAAATACTTTACAACTTAACATATATAAAAAAACGTGTCGGTCCTTAAACATATTCATTGAAAGTATCCTATTATTTATCGGTGTGACAATTATTTTCTACCGCCAAATCCTATGTGAAATGCGCTCGGATATAGTACTTTTCCAGTTGGAAACATTTGTAACCAAGCTAGTGGTAACGGCTACATAGAAGCCTGCCAAGGACAGTAGAATAAAGTTAACCGGCACTTATTTTTATATTGTCGAATGTGATGTCCGTTTTCGCAACGTGATGTTTTCCCAGCACATTTGGAAGACTTGTTGCAGAGTGAAAAACAGTGATTAATATATGTACGTATACATATTACAGTGTCTTTTGAGCCAGTCTCCCAAACGTGCTTGGGTAACCGAGTTTATGATTCTAAAATTGTGACCGTTAGGTGGTGTTTTATTTTACAAATACCGCAGTCAAGAACTTTCGTTGTATAATTACACTACACTTGGTATCTTTTGAGTGGTCTAGTTTTTTATAATATGCGGGACGATAAACTTAACCATGGTCAACCAATAATCCACTATTTTGGTAATCGATAACCATTACAAATGATTACGTGTTACCTTCAAAAAGTGAACATGCAACTAATACTCGGGGTTTTGTTCCGTAGGTGTCTCTCCCCGTACAATGTATTCGCCTTTGCTCATTAGATAAGCGTGATATATTTAGCTTGACTACCATTGACGATTTCGTATTAAATGTCCCTTATCAATGCCACTTGTTCATCAAAATTGTCAAAATATTTTCAAATTATGGTCTATACCCTTAGGCAATAGCACACCAAGGAGCACGGTAATGAGCCAAATTACCAATGAAAGCGGTCAGCTGTTAAACGAGCAAGAGCAGGAAGAAATTCTCCAGCAGCAGGTTGGACTGAGTCTGAACGACAATGCGCTCGACGACGTGGACGAGGGTGGCGTGCTTCAAGTGCAGCAAGAAGAGACGATAATGACTACTGAAGATGAATCAACTGCCTAAAAATCGAAGAAAAGTTACAACCGGAAGAGAAAAATTAAACCGGGATGGACCGGATGTTTAAAGTCCCTACAAATTCTCGTTAAAATGCCTCAATTACTTGATATTAGGGGTCCAAAAGCAGCAACAGCGAGCGGAAATTCGTGACAACGCGTGACGGGCTCCCGCTTGCTTAGTTATAACTCTTAATCATGGGTATCCCGCCCCGGGTAGAATATGTGTGACCAAAAAATGGTCTTTCCTATACCAGTATATGAGGGTTTCTAATTGATGAAGTTTTATCGTAGGCAAACGTAAGTCAAGCATACTACCTATTACGCAAACAAATTCATTGCGTGGAGATTCGAACTCATATTGCTGCAACCAAAAAACGTGTACAATTTATTCTAATGGGGATTAGGTTGCTCGAAAAAAATGTCGATCAAAATTTCGAATGCCTGAATAACCTACGTTACAACTTATCGATTGACAACCCCAGATACATGAGCTAAGCCATGGCAGTCTGGGGAACGATACGGACTCGAAGCGAAAACGGAGCGTCATTCATCACTCCTGCGCGTTAATTTAACTTGATAATAATATCAACGAAAAACTGCTGCCTTAGCAGGCTCCTTTGTTTAAGACTCACTGGTACAAAATTGCAGTAAGCTTGGTATGATCCATTTCTAGAATAATAAAAATTATAATAAATATAAATTAATAAAAATAAATTAATAAATATAAATTAATAATATTTGCCTGAATTTTGTTGGTGACATTCAACTTTTTATTTCATAGACATACCATATAAAATAGGGCTACAAGTTATTTGGTGCAATGTTTCCCAACAAAAATAAACGGAAATTTCGGGGACTGCCCAAAGTCGCAGGCATTTGAGAAATGAGTCATTATACGGGTTGTTAAATCGCACAGCTTTGCAAAGCTAACCCTAGATTTTCTGTGTGTCTGTTTATAATTGCCTTTTAATTCTAAAATCGGGTCAAATATCTCATTTATAGCTTCTCAAGTACCTGCGACTTTGGGTGGTAGCTGGAAATTTCTTGTTTCACTTGGTAAATGTTTACCTCGGATTTTCCCCACATTTTGGCGTACATATTTTTCAATATGTACCGTAATGTTTCCCAGATTTCTAGGAAACAGACATATTCTTGCGTTGAGTTCACCTTTCCATGGGTTGGGATATCCAATCATAGTTTACTAGATTGCAAGTGATTTTCCGACGACGTGCTCTCGTCCTAATCCCTTCCCATATCCCCAGTATTGAGCCAGTATGTAAATAACATTATGTAGCAAGAAACGCATAGTTACATGATACGTCGGGGTCATATTACAGAATTGTCGCTTAGGGTCATTTTTCCGATTTATATTTGCCTATTAGTGTGGCGCCATTGTGTTAACAACTTTTGTTTCTAACTTTCGTTTCTCTAGATGAAGAAAATGTTCGCCCAAGTTCAACTACCCTAAATTATCTAATTAAATATATACAATGGAGTCTCAAAAATTGACACGTTATTTTGATTATCGATATTGAATATATTTTTACTAGAATAATGTTGTCTAGTTTATTATTTAAACATATTAGCGGCAATCTGGTGAGGCATTATTTTTTATAATATTAGACTCTGCACCAAGATTAACGGCATTGATGTTAATAATTAATTAATGCGTAGGTTTTGAAACTATCTGGTAAAAACAACTTCAATTGGTCATGTATTGTTAAGTGTAGCAATATTTTTATAAACTTTTTTTGAACTGGTTCTCAGAATTTTTTTGTAGAAAACTGTACGGCAATCCATTCAAACTATGACTGTTCATTGTTTTTAGCATTTCGTTAGACTTACTGTTTCGTTTACTTACATTTTGATGAAAAAGACAATTTTTGGGACTCAACTGTATTTATATATGTATGTAATAAAAACCCATTAGAAAAGCAGCAATTACATTTTTGTATTATACTACGTTATTATTGTTTCAACTCATCCGCTACCGATGGTTGCTAGGATTTTCAAAAAATTGATTTTTTTGAAAATGTGGTACCATTTTTTGGCGATCCGATTGTATTGCTTAACTCGTCGACATTTTTTGTTGTGCCTTAAAGTGAAAATTCCCGTTTGACAAGTTATAATATCGATATAGCTTCTCCCATTTTGATAATATAATGCAGTAGATGCATCAGCGAAAAATCTTATACCGATAAATAACAGGGTCAATGTGCAAGAAATGTATCCCTAGGTTATGTTTTTCTACCTGTCGCATTTGCGCCTACTAGATTTCCGTACATGGTTTGATTGAAGACTTCTGACAGAAAAAAACAGGAATAGAGATGGATTTTAGACAATTTCTGTCAGCTTACGGCGTAAGCCAGGCTTTCATTAGACCATTTTTGTTTCATTTTTCACAAGAAATATCTTGTCATATCAGGACTGGATGAGGTCTCGTACGTCTAATGTGTCATGGCATAGAGATGAGGCTCCCATTTGTTATAGAGTAAATGCATATACATATGTCATTCATATGAACAAAGTAAAATGTTGCGAAATCCCTAGTATTGGATTTTAGGAAAATTGCTATAGCCCCAGATTTTTGCGTCAAGCTGTCAAAAAGGTATCAAAACTATCGTGCAAAGCAGAATAATAATTTGACTTAAAAATCAATGATGTGTTGCGGTACGCATATTATTATATTTACCAATAATACTTTTGGAGACTCGAAATAGTACTTTTGGTAAATACCAATAATATTTGTACCCCAATACCTCATTGCATGCCATGTACAATTATTATTATGTAATTCACGTATTGCATATTATGTAATAAGTTTTATAACAAACAAAATCTATAAAAAGGAGCCAGACAACGTCATCCATCAACATCTCACCAAATTAGTGATTTTCATGGCACATGAATCGTACATGACTTAGGCTATCGGCTCATACACACAAACCAACCAATATTAACTTACCATGATACCCTTTAACTTAGGTGGTACACAGCTTCGTTTATTTTTTAATTCTTGTACTTGTCTGACACCGCCCGAATGATGAGTTATATAACTCAATCCCTTCCTCGGTCACAAATGGGAGGATCCTCGAGGCTCTCTTTACTATACTTTACGCGTATTTTGTATTTAACTGTCTCTCTGCCACAAACCTTTCATTGTCTCTCCCCATACCCCGATTAAATACAAAAAACTGAAATAGTGACGTCAGTTCAAACTTTCAATTTATGGGACTTGTTCATGATAAAATGAAAGTTCCCAAAGACTCCATTCTACTGAAATAAAACATCCGTCAAACTAACCAGAATCTTGTGTTTATTTGCGAATAATTTGACCATAAACATTGTTTAGTTTTTGAAATTTTCATTATTGAAACTCCAAATCTTTTGATAATGTTAACCCGAAAGCAGGTTCAAGTGTACATACACATTTCGTAAAAAACAATCTGGACGTAACGGAAGTGGCTGTCAAAACGGGCAAATTTTAGTACACATATTTTTTTGTTTGAAATTTTCCACATTGTACTAATAATTTTTGGATAGTTAAATTATTAAGATACACTACGTAGAAATTTACATAGATCAAATTTGCGTACGA
>SCLF01077551.1:0-11389 GCA_004367975.1 Mesochordaeus erythrocephalus
TCAACCACGCCTAAGGCCTTAAAAACGCTAAAAAGAGGGTCCCTGGTCATAAGTAACCAAAAATGTGTCTGGGAGATATGATTATAATCAGGGATGTAAATAGGGACGGGACGAGAAGGGATTAATTCCCACCTGGGATTTGTGAGGATTTAGCATTAGCTTTCTTTATCTCTCAGGCACCACGAGGTTGAAAACCGAACATTTTGTTGACACTTTAGAAAATTCCGTTTTTTACAATTTTAGACAGGTGCGTCTTAGATACGAAACCGTCGTGCAGCATCCTCGCCTAGAATTTTATTTCACTTATTTTACCGACCAGACATTTTGACCGGAAATAAGCCGAAAACTTGAAAATTTTCATTAGAATATCCGACCGGATCATAGTTAAGTGACAAAAAATAGGCGTTCTAGGGCCACGCCTTCTCCCCAAACTTGATTTTATCGATCAATTATTTCAGAAAATTTGCTTTTTCGTTGCTTAAATCTTGTGGTTATTAATTGTACGTGGAATGTTATTCAATTCAAAATAAGAGTGGGCCCACTTTAAACCGTATTGTGAATGCAAGTGAAACAGATTAGGATATTAGAGCAGCGACTGTTAGAGAACCGAAATACACAAATAGTCCAAAAGAGAGGCGCGTAAGTGTGTATTTAGGGCTTTAAATCTGAATCCTAGGTATTATTGATGTTAGAAATTCTTTATGTTTCACTAACGTTTAAAAGAAGATGCAAATCAAGATTTGGTCCTCCCCATTTCTCAAGTGCATCATCTTTGCAACCATAATCTGACAATTTAATGGTAATGAGTACAAGCTACTGTAAATGCAAGCTGTCAAAATATATTGAAAACTGTATGATTTTAAGGCATATTCATCATTAGCAAAATTTAAAACAAAACAAATATTCGATTTCTGGATACTGAAATAATTCGATTAATCTGCGTGTACAAAATAGTGCAATATGGTGCCTGTGAGATACTTAAAAAAAGGAACATTTATGTATACTTAAATATATGATTTATTAGAGTGGTGGTACACGGAATTGGCCCATGACCTCCAACCTAAAAGTGGTTTAGATAGTTATATGATGTTAATAATAACCCGATTAAATTACATTTAATATAATTTACACATGAGATTATTCTCAAAAGTTACCTTGCCCATTTTGTGAAGTTGCGTGCTTTGTATGGCTATCCTCGCTTCCAATAAATAACTCCTATCTCTTGTTGCGTAATATCAAACATACCATTTTTAAAGTGTTACATTAACGACAGCCCCTACAGTAACAGACCATCCCAATGTCCACCTCAATAAAATCATTGTCCTGCAACATACGTATGCGCACTGAACCCATACTCAAAATACAGAAACAACCAGTGCATCGAAAAACAAGTTCCAATTTCACGCCAATACAGCGCAGCCGAACTAAAGCGCCACAATCAACAACGACAACAGAAATAGCGAGGAAATCATCAACAGCAGAAAACACAATTACCTACAAACTCATAACCACTCAGCCAACAACCATTAAAAGTATTTCAATACACACTACACAACACCAAATCATTGGAAACATACAACCACCACCAACAATAACCCCAACGCACACGTTATTCCAATTAATTAATGCAACGGCAACATTTATTCACGAAGGTCAGTCCCATACGTCTATGAATCTGGAAGATTAATGCCGGCCCTTCTATTATTGAGAGCAATAATTTCTTCAATGTATACATCTTATGGTACAAATCTGAGCATTTGGGAATCTTCACGCGACCACATTGTCTTGAGTAATAATTGTCAAACTGTACCCTGCGTTGATTTCACCTACGCTTAAATAGCTGGATTTTGACTATATTGGCGAAATTGGCAGTTATCTATTTCGGTGCAACGTTTTTGGTTCGACTATTATGGACCATTATAGAAGTGATAAGGCCATAAGTGTTTTATTAATTTTCTTTTATACGAAAATTCATTCGGGTTAAAACAATGTAATTTTAAATACTAGTCCGAATCAGTTGAATGTTAACATTGAACACGTTAAACCCCTAGTCTCAGCAACAAATTGTGGAGGTTAGTAACTCTCAAAGCGGCGTTCACCAGGTCAAGAATATATTAGATTTTGTATATATATCGGTCTATATCATACCCAATCAATTTGGAAACTGAATTACCGAAATCCAAGTCCCACGTTTTAACTCCTAGACTTGGCGCACCTGTTATTAATTAAATTGAAAAACACCAATTTCATTTCAAACTTTCCAATTAAAGCAAAAAAGATACAAAAATTAAGCGAATATAAAAACATAAGAAAAAATGAGGCTCCCCACTCTCTTTGGAAAATTAAATTCAATCAATTTTTCTAAAGATGTCTAGAGGGGCGCTGAAACTGCCTGATTTGAAAGAGAAGCTGAGTAGACCATCAGACACAGCCGAGACGGATAAAATGTTAATTAAATTAAATAATTTAATGATAATTTCTGAAGATTCGAAAGATCTAGAACATTATAGTTTAGAACCGAACAAAATATTAATACAATAATTTTTTCAATTGATAAAAAACACAATAAACAAAAAATTATACCCATATTTTATTATTGCCATGTACTGGGCAGGATGGTTATTTTGCCTTTAATATCGTCTAATTGTTCATCTACTTTATTGCTCATGAAGCCAAAACCCAGAATGTATCCAAATTCACCAAAACCATTAGAGTTGGCAGGCTCGTTTACATCCGACTCGTGGTACGATTCAGATATTCCAGGTACCATAGTAACGCGGTCCATAACAACCTCATCTATAGTCGACCTGGCCAATATTCCCCATTTTCCTACATTATCTAATCATAGAAAAAGGAAACGACCTTCGGAAAATGTACTGTCGGATTCCCTGTTCAGGAATCCACAATTCAAATCAATGTTTAAAATGTTAACAGAAGCAGTCGAAGGGTTAGAAAATTAATTAATCGCGATTTTTTACCATAAAAAGACGTCTAAATTGTGAGGAAATTTCCACTAAAAACACGCTAATTAGATTGATCTTTAATCGTTATTCTAAACAATCAACTCATTTACGTACTCTGTAGCGAGTACAACCTCTTTATTCATTATGTCAGATAATTTCTGCAAGTGATCATACCATATACGAGACAAACATTAAATCTGGTTCACATTAATTTTTATGAAACATTAGAAAACGTGAGTGGACGTAGGATTCCTACTAACACTCTAAATCTAGAATAGTATTAATTTATATCATTTCGACTTGGGAAAGTTAGCCACCCCACTCTCTATTCTAAAGTCTCAAATCCAGAATTAGGGAAAAAGGAAAGGACTAGATTTTTACCAATCCAATAATATGTCTATTTTAACAATATCTCCTTTGGTTTTAGTACATTTTGTGTTAGAACCAAACTCATCCTTCTAAAAGTAATTTTCCCTAGTAATAGTTAAGCTTGATCATCTTGGATCACAAGGCTGGTTTAGTACACTACAAGGCATGCTCCCCACCCCCATTGAATTAGAGCAAGCACGGTAATTCACAAAATTGTGACGTAAACCAGATATTACGTTATAAAGTTTATAATATAAAGTTTCTATGTTTGTAAATACAATCGACAGTTGAGTTTACAATCTGCTAATCATTAACGGTGATTTTGTTGGCGACCCTGTTTTTAGCGTTTTTAAGGCGCCAGAAGTGGCTGAATGTTTGACTGACTCACCTAAATTGGACGTGGAATGCTTTGCTACAATTTTTATCCTGGAATAGTCAGCTAAAAATCGGAAATAAAATTGTTGCCTGAGAAGAACTCTATAGAAGAACTCTAGTAGAAATTTCAAAGAAAATAATGCTAAATCTGGAAAAATTCTATTTCAAGCTCAAATAGTTCCGTGATGAATGTTGAGCGTTACGTACCCTTGAATAAGCTTCAATTTTTAGTCGGTTAAATAGCGACGATGGAAGTATTTGTCCAGTTTTTTATAACAATTTTCGGATTTTTTGGGAGGGTGCTCGCTAATTTTCTAACTAAGACACAGCTGTCTTAAATCGAAGAAATATGGATTTTTTTAATGATTCGTTTCTTTTCGAGAAGTAATTTGTGTTGATTGATTCCAACTCCACCAAAATTTTCTGGTTTTGGGTAGCACTGCCGGTGATATTTCCGGTCAGAAACTACGTTAGAAAGATTCGGAACAATTGTTGGGAGGACCTGAAGATCAAACGGGACCTCAGTTAAGCCGTTTAGACGTGCAACGAACTACGGGGATTAACCAATGAGCCACAACGGCATTGGTAAGAAACTAGTATCTAGCATGGCTCCTCCCCCGGGGTCTGGGTAGCAAAATCTCGGTTAAGGGGACTTAGTGGGCCTGATAGGCTTTTTCATTGCGTTTCCGAATATATTTTCAGAATGTCCAAATGTATACTCCTTGGTACAGTTAACCCCCAAACCCCCTATTATGAAGTCTTAAATTACCATAACTTGAGAAGAATCAATCGTACGCGCCTTTCGTAATGTAAAACTTTGATCGTGAAGCCAAACTCTATAACATATCAAATTTTAAGGTATTTCATATTTTTTCTCGTAGACCCGTTATGTGGAGTGGGCGACTGATAGCTAAAACTGTCATTTCTTAAGTGGACTTATTCGACGCGCCATGACTCAAGATTCAATTCTTCTCAGAGGACCGAAAAAGGTACAAATTTTCAAAAAGTGACAAAATCACGAATTTTTCACTTTTCGATTTTATTATGATCCAGAAAACATGTCAAGATCGCAATATATGTTCACTAAAAATTCGACTCGAAAAAACTGCGTTAAAACTATACTTCAGGACGATCAAAGGCAACTATATTCGACTCATGTTTGTCTTTAGAGGGGTTAAATGTACGAAGGAGTATAAAATTCTGAAAATAGATTCGGAACCGCAAGGAAAAACTCTATCAGACTCACTAAGTCCGTTTATAAATTAAATTTGGATCGCTCTATAAATTTTGTGCAAAAGTACCATTAGGCACTTCATCACCAATCGGCACACTTGACGGTTAAATACATCAAAATTCTAGACCTAATTTATGTTTTCAAAAAACATTCTCATTAAAACATTTCATCGAAAAACATGAAATTTTTTAAAGGGCTGTTAAAGTTTACACCTTTCCTATTGGACAGAGATTGTCATCAGTTCCGCACTCGTTACGATCTGAGCAGGAGAATCCGTCACCTTCGTAACCAAAATCACAAGAACAGTTGAACGTGCCTTTCAAGGGGGTGCTCTAAAGCAGTCGAAAGTGGTTTCGACGATCTCCCGACACCCATCAGGTATTTGTAGAATCCGTCGAAAGCCAAACTGGTAGTTCTTCGTTTCCATCTCTCTTGCAATATAATGAACATTTTGTAATGAAATTTTCAGCACTAGTTAGTAAGGGTTCATGTTTTGGGATTAGTCTTCCAGAAATCACGCACTAAGGAAGAATGTAATTGCGTTAGTTATTTCATAAAGAAGAAATTAATTGTAAATGCTAATTTCTAAACCATAAATTAACCGCATTTATATGTTTATCAATATGTTATCAATATATATTTGTATAATAGCTGAGTATGGTGCTGTCTCTTAGTTGACTAGGTGTGGTATCTACTAGTCAATATATAATTTCGGATTAACACTTCAAACACTATTCTCGGTGGGATACGTCGGACGTAACTATACTTGGATTAATTTTGTACTGAGCAGTTTGAAAGACTATGTATTTTACCGACTGCACACCGGGTGATATGGCCCTGAGATTAACCTCCGCGATTTCAATACTTTTCCCAGAATTTAGAAAAATGCGGATTTATAATTGGCTTGACAGAGGATTTAAAGCAAATACACAGTTCGACCGCGTCATTCGATG
Source organism: Mesochordaeus erythrocephalus (assembly GCA_004367975.1). Classification (NCBI taxonomy): domain Eukaryota; kingdom Metazoa; phylum Chordata; class Appendicularia; order Copelata; family Oikopleuridae; genus Mesochordaeus; species Mesochordaeus erythrocephalus. The sequence goes on from SCLF01077551.1 coordinate 5,895, forward strand.
GGAGATTTGATGATGCTACAGTTGTAGCATAGTTTTGCCATTGTATACATTTGGGGAATCTTGAAATCAATTCCATATATTAATTGGTCCGACGATGTCGCCCTGGTGGATATATTATTCGAAATTTTGTCCGAACTGATTTCTAACCCAAATGGTGATCTAACGAATGAAGAAAAAGCTAAAAAACAATTTTTGCCATATATCAAAAAAACTTATTTTTGCACTGAGGGTAGGTTTAAAAACTTCAGTCATCTCAACTAGAATCATTATGTGAATACCATCAACGACGACTTCAATGTTAGGACAACTGGAAGCGGAAGTATACACGCATCATATAATAAAAGCTGCGTAAAGGGTTTTACAAACTTGCCTTTAGTAAGCGAACGCATACATGCATTGAAATCGATGAATCTGTACCAAAAACAACTTAAACTCAATAGAGATTGGCGCAAAATAGTATTACAAGCACCTGCCCTTCGAGATCGCCAACAAAAGATCAAACACATCCTTCTATCCATTCAATCGAGGCCGAGAACCTGTGAAATTGCAGAATTGTTTTACTTAATTCGCTAGCTTCATTAACAGTAGACGAATTGAAAGACGACTTTCTGTACGTAAATAAATTATTTGATTATTACTTAGTCGTGTTAAATTTAGATTACTTAAATTAGTTTACAAGAGAGATGCGAACGAATTCGACACCAATTACATTCTTCCTTAGTGCGTGATTTCTGGAAGACGAAACTCCAAGCTAAATATATCAGTTGAAAGCATGAGCCCTTATCTAACTAACACGGTAAATTTCATTAAAAAAATCATTAGTTTCCAAGAGAGATGTAAATGAAGAACTATTAATATGACTTTCGACGGATTCTATACATACCTGATGGGTATCGGGAGCTCGTCGAAACCACTTTCAACGGCTTTAACAACACTCCTTTCAAGTTGGTACAAATTCCCTTACGTCGTTCACAATTGTGAGTTCTTTCCATACATTCGTTCTTGTCGTAACAAATCGTCTTTCCATTTCCACGGAATCCAGCTTTACAAGGACATTTGTATCCATCCCCGTGGTCATCATCCTCAACGCAGTTGGAATTTTCATCGACACAAGGCTTGAATGGACACTTTTTAGTTGTCGTGCAATTTCCATCGTCATTTTTGTAAAATTCACTGTTGCACACGCATCTTTATCTTGGCTGTCAAGAATATTTAAATTTCTATTCCGGCAATATAATGCAAATGACTAAAAATGGAAACAATTCTCTGTAATAAATTGAGCCTGAGTGGGATTTCCTTCCATAACAGAATGCCAACATGACGTGGGGCGCTATGAAAGTTCAAAGAAAGCTCAGACCAAACTGCCTTATTCGAGATAGACTGGGATTATATTGAGGAACGTTACAAATATTCGGCTATTTATAACGTAAACGTTTGTTTGTGGGAAAATTATATAAAGCAAAGACAGAAAATGTGTAGTTAAAATTATTCAACAATTATCTGTTAATAATAATAAAACTAACACATTTAACAACGAAAGCGAAATATTTTGTAACGTTACTCAGTATAATCCCAGTCGACTGTTCTAATCAGGTTGGTCTGAGCGTTCTTTGAACCAACTCGTACTTTCATAGGGCTTAATGAAAATGATGAAAGTGGGACGCTTATCTCGTCCCGTAAGCGATCTGTTGCTTAGACCTGCAGGTCTGTGACATTGTCACCGGTCTGTGGCATTGTCTAACGTATAGAGAATACGTTTGAATCGGTATCACCTTGTATCACTAGGTTGGTTTAGTAAACTGGTCGATTACTTTCGCATTTCGAAATTGGTAGGACGTAGGTACCCTTATTTCAGAGCCCTAAGATAAACAAAATTATAATTGGTTAATCTACGCTAAATTTGGGAAATGTAGCAGAGCAAATTCTATTAAAATTGAAATATTTTAATAAGAAGAGAAAAACTGCTATTTTTCTACATCACTAAAATCACTGATTAGCATCAAAAATGGTGGCCGTTTATATACTAAAAAAAGTCGCATCGGGCAGTCATTTTTACAGAAGTCCTAAGCTTATATAATGTCAAATTTACCGACAAATTTATGTTGGGGAAAATTCATAAGCCCATCCGCTAATATCGCCACCAAATTAGTCGTGAGATGAACATTTAGTACTTTTGACGCCATACCTGTATCCATCGTTTTCGTTATGATCAAGCAGGCATGTCGAATTACCGGTACAAGTAGCATTGGAACATGAATCTAGACACAATAGGTGATGTTGATGCAACTCTTCTTAAGCCTCCAGTACAAGCAAAAACGTCACATTTGGTGGCATTTTGAGGAACCTATTTTGAATCAATAAAATTGATTTATATTACGGTGCGTTCCTAACACACTAGTGTCAAAGTCGTCTGGTTCGACCGCTATGTAGAAAAAGCTGTATTCGGATCCAGGTATCACTTTTTTCCATAATATAATATGTTTTCAAAATTCGGTTGGATTTGGATGTTTACGTGCTAGTGAGAACGTTCCAAGTACTGTGGGAGGTGGCTACATGATTTTACTTGGTAAACCGTTCCACACGAAAAATGCGAGTGCTCCATGGTGTCGATGTCGTTAATATGGGTGAATTATGTCGGAATGAGGTATGTCAGGTTCGCTTATCATGTGCATGGTCTGGTTACGGAAGGGTCTGGATTAGGTTGATATAATTTGCAGAGCGATGTGGGCATGTGAGTGCCCGATGAGCGTTGACTTCGCGAATCATGTATATCACCCATTTGCTTGTGGTTGTCACACAGTGGTTGCGGTTTCCCGAGAGCTAAACAAGTGTGTCTATTTTGGCAATGTGAATTTCTAATTAATCTAGCACGATTTAATTCGGTGAGCTGCGATGCCCTCATGAGTTAAAATTAAAGTTTTACAAAAAAGGTATATTTAGCCTTTTGGAGGTTTTTGGGGGTTAACTGTACGAAGGAGTATTATTTTGGACATTCTGAACCGCAAGAGTTCGAAAGTTTTTTCGGTTACGTATATGGTGATATATTTCTCAGATTAGTGATTTGGTTGGTCGCAAACGTATCATTCCAAATTCGCCTCCGTTTTATAATTTTACACTATTACTCATTCCTCATCTAACGAACTCGAATTCTTGGTGACCAATGTTTAAATACATAGATTGCAGCTGGGCGCAACTAAATGGGATACGATGTGGACATTTGTGACCTCGCGGCATCCACTCTAAACGAACTCAATTTTGAATTAAACGCAAACCAATCGTAGTTCACCATCAGCTGCACCCCAAAATTTAGAAATGAGAAAGCAATCATTTAAAAAAATTTAAAATCTTTCTAAATGTCGTTATTTGTGATACTATTGTGATACTATTTTTCCACAAATGCCCGTTTTTGGAAAATTTGTTGTTTGAAACATTGGGACCAATGGATTTTGAAATAAATATCGTATACGATTTTATTATATGTAATTATTACATGTAATTACGCTACTAAAAAGCAAATATCAATATATGGCTGAAAAACCCTTCATGCCCATAATGTATTATGTGGGTGGGGCGGTAGTGATCGGAGACGGGAGGTATTATCGAGCCAATTTATTATAATGCTAATTTCCGGTTAAAGAGTGCGGAATATGTCTCGTTCGAAATTTCGAATTTGACCTCAAACCGAGATATGTTGCAGAAAAATCAATTTACTTTCATCGGCGATCATCAGGTTAATTGAAGGTACTAAATTCGGACAAGAATTATCTAAAATATCTGTCTTTAATGAATTACGCTTAAATAAGTGGTTCAGTAAATTTACATTGCGAGTTGTAGGCATCTGTCAAATAAATAAATCAGACGATATTTTTAATTCGTATCCTATAAAAAAAAATACGGTATTTACATATGGGAAAATGTCTCTGGGGTGGGTTCCGTTTTGGGTATGAACGATGAAATGTACCCAGGAGTAAACCTTAAGCCAAGGGACGTGCCGCACTCGCCTACCACAAAGATAGGAAGCTAAATATTTATGCCTCCTTCAACTCCCTTAGTTATCCTTTTTCCGTTTCTCTACACTTCAGCTCCCTTTCCTTTTGCTTTTCTCAAGATTTTTCAAAACTTTTTTAATTTTTCAATTGTTTTTTATTTGGTTTATCCTGTGCACAGACGCAATACAATTTGCGTGATAATTTTTAAAAAATTTTCAACGATTTTAATAATTTTATTCAACAAATTGCCGTAAATTTTGGCGGTTAATTTGAGTGACGACGTGGGTCGCCAATTTATACACGTACACCTTAATTGGGCTCAATTAGTCCATTCCCACGCTCTCGGCCCCCTCTGATTGGCTAATTATTGGCGCGTTTGTTAAAAGACTTACAAACGCGTCATAATGACGCGGTTTGCTCTAACAACCGCTAGGGGTCACCTGAGCCGCCCAATTCGACCATTTTATTTTCTGGCCACCCACGCCGTTTTGGCTATCCTGTCCGCTTGATTATAGAAATTTTTACAATTTTTTACTAATTTTCTACTTTTTTAAAACTTTTTTTCGAAATTTTGATTTTAGTACAATTGTTGAAATTTTTTTGAATACAGTCTATTGTTTTTCTAAGCAGGTTTGTTTTTCTGGCCTTAGCGTGCCTAGTTATAGTCCAAATATACGGTTCACAAATACTTTTAAAGCACATAAAATTTACATAAAATTTACATAAAACTTACAGAAAACACATTTAACACATAATATATACACATCACACATACACAGAAACATACATAAACATACAAATATAATATACACACAAATAATTCAAATAATTTACACGGAAAAAGTAGAAATGATTTTTTAGAATCCACCAAATATTGAACATGGATTTCGATCCTTTTTCTTTTTTTGATTTTTCTTTGTGTCCGGATTCTTTATTTAACTCTATTATTATTTGTACAGTAAAGTAATTTTAACCCTAATAAATAGCTCGCAATTAGAAACTGACACACGCACAATAATAGGGACAGACAATGTAACAATCCGTTTATTTTTCCATATTGAAAAATTTCGAAAGTGTCAAAAATCCTAACGGTACCGTATAAATAGAGCACGCAAAATGTTAGGGTTGTGGTACGCGAGTCTGCTCTATCCCAGCCGACAAATGTGAGGTTACCGTGGGGAGCGATGGGAAAATACTGAAAACAACATCGATGGAGAGATTTTTCCGAGGTTCAATTAGTGCAATACAATTAAGTGTATAGTGAATCAGGTTGCGGAAATATTAAAGGGAAAAATCTGACAAAATTAGAGGTGGGGAAAAATATGTCACTACAAAATATTGGGTGTTGTCCGTTATACCGAATCTTTTGTTTTGGTGAGGTGACGCATCGCTCTATTTTTCTAACCCTAAATTTTGCACCAATTTAATATATATCTCCCAGGCACATAATTGGTAATTTATACCAGGGAGCCTGTTTTTAGCGTTTTTAAGGCCTTAGGCGTGGTT
>SCLF01077662.1:0-11389 GCA_004367975.1 Mesochordaeus erythrocephalus
TATTTGCAAACTTTTAGATTGTTTTGTAGTGCTTCCTCCAGTAGGCTTTCCGCGCATATCATAGTATTGGTCACTATGGAATGATCACATATGTATGTATTGTTGTAGGCTCTCTATAGTCTTTTTTTGTATAATGGAATGACATCCGTGCTTCATGTCACCATTAACCATTGTAAATCGAACAAACATAAGCATGATGCACGTCAATGTCTTCTTAGTGACTCCGTCGAATACAAATATATCATATCATACCAATATTATCATATTCTAATTCGGGATCAAGAAATGTAAACGCAATTAACTGTCACAATATACAAGTACGGGAAATAGTGGAATAAGTCAAGGCTCCGCATATTTTTTCTAGAATTCATTAAACATAATTCGTGGTGATATCCCACGTTTAGACTGATTTCTGTCCTAACACTTTAAACCATTCAGTCGGCAGGTTACATGTATTCAAAAAGTTTGCGTTTTAATTCATATGTATTTAACTTCACATTATTGAGCCTACATATGTTCATTCACTAGAGGCTCAAACTAACATCTGTGTTTGTTACGTAGATTATGTTTCATACCATAGTATGATTACCACGTAACTACGTACATTCTATTCGGATACATAGTACACTGCTTGGATACTATTGTACTATACGGATACTTGACTATACGATTTGACTATACGGATACTTGAAACTAAGTGAGAACATCACGTGAGAAATGGACCCAGATTAACAACGTCACACACCAACCACACCATAAATATGAAGATCATAATAACTTATAATTCATCATCAATCACACCAATGTTCATAGTGACTTATAGTTTATCACAATGAGTCACTCCAGTAAGCATAATGAACCATAAATCTTCAGAATTGATCAGAATCAATGGCTCACAATAATTAACCAGGGCTGATGACAACAAATCCCGAACTTTCGAAAAGATTTAGAAGCCCCCACAACAGTATATAAAGAGGCGGTTCTGGCATTTTGGGCGGTGATAATCACTCAAAGGTACCCACAACTTATTGGATCCGGCTGGAAGATCAGTGGCTAGCATCACCCTGATCCGAGGCCCTTATAAGCAACTCGACAAGAATGGACTATTCCATTTCAAGGACGTATATGTTGACTTGTACTACGGACATCACTGTGACAGACCAACTACAACATACACAGATGATGTTATTGACAGGTTATTGAAATTATATAGACGGGTGAGGCTACTGGAGGTCAGACTACGAATAACTCCGAATTTAGTCTACAGCGGTTGACATCAACCAAAACAGGTGGCTAATAGGGGTGGATGCCAATGCGCGCAATATGTATCTTATTTCAAATGATATATTTTGAAACGAGAAATACCGTTAGATCGGCAATCTTTGAGCGTGCAAAATTTCAAAACGATACAGTGTACCGTTTTTGAGAAACATTCTAGTGAAAACTGGATCATAAAATGGCCCGGTATATCCTTGAATATGTCACCATTAGTTTGCATCCGTATGTTTGATCGTGCCTATTGATCGTATGTTGACATCTTTTGTTCCGTCCACCTAATATCATCGCGCGTGGAATTTAAAGGCTGGTAATTGTCATCTTCAAATCGGACAATTTTAGCAAACTCATAGTATCTTTAATCGTGAAAAATTTCGAAAAGATACAATTAATTGCTTTTGAAGGAAATTAGAAAGTGGTAGGTGTGGTACCTAATGGTTAATGTAGCAGAATACTAGCAAGAGAATACTATAATGCACGTAAGACTACTGGCGTATGACTAGCCCTTACGTTTAACCCTTTCATATAAATTTAAATGCCTAAAATCTCCTTGAAAGACTATTTATCAACCTTATTGGCTTGGAACTAAAATTTAGTACTTTTCCCAATTTGCGAACTATAAATATTAAAGTTTAGAAATGGTGAAGCACAATACTTTAGTATTGTTTAGATAAAATGGATTTTTGATTATATCTTGTGGCTTCCAAACAATAACATTTTTAACCTTGAAAACTGCTTTCGGTAATGCTGATTTCATTTGTTGGGGAAGTGTTCCAATCAGTTCAACTTGGCTGAACAAATCCAAGAATCCTGTCCTAATGGCTTAACTGATTATATTGACTGCAGTTTTACGTGATCATTACGGCGTTGTTAAGAAACGTTCAGTATTCGTTAATATTGTACTAAAGAGTCTATTTCTGGTGATTTAAAATCGACACATCTCTAATTACGCTTGTCAAGTATTACGGAGCTGGTTAATTCAATAACAGTTGTTCATATAATTTTCAGTTAGAATATCAAGACTACGCTTTACACGTACGTTAGATGTTCATAATCAATACGTAATTTGTTTAAAGTTTGAAAATACAGTGATACTGGCAAAATTGGCGGTCGTAAATTTCTTTCTCAAGTCGTCTCTTTGGAAAATCCATGAATCGTTTTTACCAAACGTTTCCCATTAGCCTTCTAATGGTACGCATTTGATTAATAAATATTTATGGATTTTCCGGAGAGACGGCTTGAGAAAGAAATATACGAATAGTTACGAGGAGAATTTGCCCTAGAATTTTATTGTGTTTATTTTAGAGTTCGTTGAAAAAATGGTTAAGTTGAAAAATTGGTTAGCTGATCGGCCGTGTAATAGTTAAGCAGACAAAAAATAGGCTCGTTAGGGCCACTGATTCGCTCGGAAAACTTGATTTATTCGTTTATGAATTATATGAGAAGATTTGTATTTTATATTGCTTAATTGTTCTAGATATGAATTATATGATAATATTTGTGTTTTGGATTGCTTAATTGTTCTGGATACGAACTGTTGCCCCGTAATCTTGAATTTAGACAAAGAATGGTCTTAACCGTATTGTGAAGGCAAGTGAAACAGACCTGGCCTTTAGAGAACCGGAAGACACAAATAGTACCCAAGAGTATACGCGTAATCTGGATTCGACCTAATACTACTGATGATGTAAATTCCGTATATTTCTCAGGCAAAGAAGCCTTTGATCTTATCCTCGTCTCAAGTGGATAATTTTCAATATTATTCGAACCGAAAATCACACCGAAAGTAGATAAAATTGTGTAATTTTAACCAAAAATAATCAAAATTCACCATTAATGACTATACACTATTGAAAATGCAAGCTCCCTTACTATACAAACAACGATACAAGAAAAATCTATTGGAAAGTGTATAGGTCCAATGCCTTTACATCCTTAGCTAATATTAGAATAAAACAAAAGTGGTAAATTGACGGGATGGAAATTATTCGATTTTGTTGCTGGTCAAAATGGTTTAAAAGGTTGCCTTATACATAGATTTATAATCACGTATAATATATCGCGTCGGTGTCTTTTTGCATTATGGAAACGCTATATTTATTTATTGGCACTTTGCCATATATTCTCCATTTAATTTAACCATTGCGGTATTGAGAACAATGTGGAGGTTGCTCGAGAATGGGTGCGCTCTATAGCAATGGAAGACGAGTGAAAACTAATTGACAAACGATTCAAAAGTTTTGTACCGATTTTCGCCAAATTATATTGTATCGTTTTAAGATAATATTAAAGTAAGTTTAAAATCAGACCTTTGGATTAAAACTACTATTGTAGTAACCCCAAGAAGATATTAAAAAAATAAAAATACAACTAGATCAATACGGAGCCAATCTTTAATCGTGCAAAATTTCAAAAGGATAATATAGATTTTGATATCACGTGTATTCGGCAACCATTATGTCGACCAGAATTGTACAATCCAATACAGTGATAGTTTTGCGCATAATGTGAAAACATACAATTCATTGTTTTGGTTTAAAACCTTTTTTATTTAATACTAGTAGTAAGCTAATTTAATAGTTGATGATAATAGTGAAAATCCCCAGATTTTATTCTCTATGGGTAAAGGGCTGAATCCTAAGTTCAACTAGGGAGGACGGAGGAACTTAAGGATACCAAATATAGCAGACTACGACATATTTAAGGACAGCGATTGAGGGTCATCGAGGGGATTATCTGAGCCACCCTGTTCCGGATGAAGGCTCTTTAATTTTCATGGTAGATAGGTTTTGTGATATTAATGATCCATCAACCCGGTTCATTGCCTATCTACCATATGCATGTTTTAATTTTAAGTACCTCAACATCAGTTGATTGGTTTCATTGTTGACTTGATTTCAATCAACGTTTGGTCGGCGGAAACATACCTTGTTCTCAAGGTTACATCATCTTCCTAATCCCAAGATTTTCACTTGATTCCTTGTCTATATACGTTCTTAAGTTTCTCTATGGATCCATTTGCCTTTTGGTTGTATACGGTTTCATAATTGAAATAGATGATAGGTGAAAACAAAGAACAGTAGATAGTTTTTCTATCGTGAAATCGTAAATTTTAAGGTCGTTCGTTCGTTCGTTACTTGGTTATGTGTGTGGAATATGGAGTTGTGTGGCATCATGATCGTGTGCATTTGTAATATTTATATTATTGATAACAAGTTGTTAAAGTCTGATGATCGAATGGCTAGTGGCGTTACTGTAGTCCTCATGTCCAATAGTCGTGGCTGTAGTGGGTTGTTTCTTTGGTGCAGATAAATGATTAGGATACAGCATTCGACTGTAAGTACAATTTCCAGGCAGAAGCATGTGCATCTGTAATGTCTTCGAATAATGTTTCGTTGAGGTGCTGTACGTTATGCTGTGCCTGTAGGTTGCTGTTTTCAAGTGCTTTTTTGAGTTCTGGGTCTGATAGGTATGGCATTGATTTAGTCCATTTAAATGATGAATTATGCTTACATTGCGACTGCGAGTTCCGTGGTCGACAGTAAGGACTGACAATCGATGGAAACTGATGAGTCTGAACTAAATTCTGAACTAAATTGACTCCACTGATGGTCCCCCTCGTGGTGATGAAAATTGTGGCGTAGTGATGAAAATTTCGATACGAGTAATTCCTTTGAGATTGATCTGAGAAAACAATTTTCTTACGATCCGTATGATTGTTTTCGACATACAACCCGTTTATGGCTCAATTGGTCCTTCACGCAATCGCGTGTCCAAGGGTCTTGATTCTGAGTCGTTTCGCATAGTGTGATACGGTGTAGTTCATTACAGTGATCTAGCAGGCTCATATAAGATTGATCATCCTACTGCATTAGAGTTTTTACTTCCCGACGTGCTATTATTTCGTATGATACTTCGTGTTTATCATACACCAGAATAGTTCTAATATTCAGTAGGATATAATTCCTATTGTACGATTGTGGCACGACCTGATCTGCTAACTTGATTCTCCACTGAGTTTAATTATTACTTTTACCAATGTTAGCTTCGTTTTCTGTTGTTAGTCCGGAAAACCAACTGCGACAATAAGTGTAGGTTGTTGACTTAATGTTGCTTCGATATGAATATTCTCGGCTTCTTTACAGTTTAGTTTTTTACATGTGTAGTAATCCAACAGGATATTTAAGATTCGAGTGAATCGAATTATCAGGATCATCTCCTGTTCATAAGTATTAGCTGACTGTATTACGGTCGAGGGGTCAGTCTGAATATATACTACCAAACTTCGTACTGTGGTCCCTACGTATATGATGTGCCGAGCAACAGTCAGTATTTTTAATTTGTACCGTTAGAGTGTTCCCTCAGGCTTTCCAGTTTCGATTCGTAATGCTAAACTACCGGATCTTGGTGAATTTATTTGAAATGGTAAGGTTGTATTTGGAGTCGCGACGCAGGAACAGTTCATTATCTCACAGTCGTATTGTTCTGAAAATATGTGGTGTAATGGTTCATTCTGCATGGTATTTGTTTCAGCATTGGTAGTGGACAATTTATATCCAGCATTATTCAATTGTTCTGTTGCTTCTTTTGAAAATTGCATGTGTATAATTGTTATATGCGCCCTTCCGATTGGGTCGCATGACGAATTCGGATTTGATTCGTTTGCTTTTTGCAAGAGAAGACCGCTATTCTTGACTAATACATCACGTTTCGCGCAAATCAAAACGTAAGTGAAGTGAATCATTATAATTCTGGTCTAAATTATTGTGGATGTTAGATTTTCGTATTTAAACATAAATGTTTATGGTTGGTTATACCGCGGTTGTAATAACCGTATATAAATATGTATTTTATCGGGGTGACCAAATAGCTTTCGTCTAACCGCTCCCGATCGTTTCTTTATGAAAGTGGGCATCATTGCGCCTGAATCACCAGACTTTTATAACTTTTGTTTTCTGTATGACCGGTAATTTGTAATTGTTATGGATTCATTTTTCTTCTTAGCTTTATTCGTTTTCGTAATTTCGTTTAACAGCCCTGTGATTCTTCTTTCAACATAAAAAGTTCTGTACACCTGTCTTGTATTCTTATCCGTCATTCTCCTTAGTTAAATTTTGAAATCGATGTGTCAAATTCTGTCTCTACACATCTATTATCCCGAATACATGGTGTGAAAAGAGAGTAGGAATTTCCCGGGGATTAGATCCTACGTCATGTTCATAGCAAAACATGTACGGCGATAAGTTTCCATATTGTGACCTTGAATTTATAATGAGTAATGAAATTTCGACTGCAAGGTCTACATCTGGGCCCTAGTGTGGATGTATGTACCTTAGTCATAGTTGATCTTGCAAGCTTCTTCTGGCTCGTTCGTATTTTCCGTTTCCCCTTGAGTTGTTACGAGTTACGTACCGTGTAGAAATGTTAAGGTTTCTAGAAGTTATCTAAATTATGACGAGCGAAAGTAGTTAGAGTTGTCCATTCGGACTGACGAGTACTTTGGGGCATATCTTACAGGTAACATAAGTAGGGTCCGCGTTACATTATGAGATGTGAAGGGTCCGATTATTAGGAAGAAACTGGAAACATCAGTAGAGGAATAATATTTATGGCTGTCTATTCTTCATACTAATTCGGGACTTTGCATTGTGTATCCGCACAGTTTCGTATACATTTTACTAGTTAAACGTAACGTAAGCGGGAGGTGATGTCCATTCTGGAATATTGGCGTTTCATCCCTAGGTGTTGTTAGACAAGTCATGTTTCTCTTAATCTGAATATATCTTCATATTCATTGAAGTCCTGTTCATTCCTGTCCATCCTTACATTTAATCGATCGGTTGATTGCATTGTGGATAGTATCCCAATATTTGGTTTCCTGGATGTGGGAAATTAGTGGTTCGTATCTATCCGGTATTATTGGAATTCGTATGGGTAGATTACCTTGTCGTCGGATAACTACTCCCCAGGTATATCTACATTACATTGTTTTAGTGCGATCGTTCCCAAAAGCATCTCCCACGGAAGTGTTGGTAGTACGTGTGCTTTTACTGGCCATCCGCGGTGTGAACTCGCATGTGAACGACTCATTCAAAGGGGTGTTGAGCCTTCTCGGCAGCATATATAAGCAAGGGTTACAGGTGGTTTGTGTTGTTACGTGGCAGGGAATGACTTTACGTTCTGCGTAATGCTTGTAATGCATGAATATATATTTTAATGCATGCTTATAATGCACGGAAAATGTCTTTGTAATGCAGGAAAATAACATTGTGTATATTACACTTTCTGGATATTACTCTTTTGCTATGCTTAAGGTAAAGGTAGTAAGTATACCCCATAAGATCAAGAATCACCTAATTTGATCGAAAAAGGCTTAAATGTTAGTAAATATATAGAAAATTTTCTATTCAAACTACTCCTTATAACCGTAATCAACAAAACAAAATAGAAATCTAGAACTGAAATAATGATTTTCACGAGAGTGTGCCTAGCGCCACAGATTTCAGCGTATGGGTAGAACCATTCGTGCAGCTTGCGGGTTAAAGAACGGGTTTATGGGTTCTAGAATTTATTCAATATTTCGATAGTCTATTGAAAATATCGAATGAGTCCTAGGAAATCAAACCTAGGTTCATATGAACCCAGGAATCGTTTAGAGCCTTCTTGCCTGACTTAACAACCATCATGGGCCTCGGCCGCCTTCTCAACTCTATACTCCTCCACTTCCGTGTAATTTTAATATATTTTTACTAGTCCGACTGGGGGATTACCTTTTCTTTATTTTTCAAATTTCTCCACCCCTCGGGTTATCAAGACAATTTCAGTCTGAGTAGGTACTCAGTGTTAAGTTAACCTGTTTAGGCTTTCTGATAACTATTCCTGGGCCCATTTCCACACTACATTGTGAATCCCGCCCAACTTAACCACCAAGGAACCTTCTTGGTGTTAAAATTGGACACCTTTCTATTTTCTGATTTTTGTTTCTTTTTCATATTCTACTTCTGGTTCCCGGTTGCTATTTTAGGCCTGATTCTGGTTCGAGAACCTCCTATGGGGGCACCCTTTTACATAATTGATAATATAGAAAAATCCGTTTGTTCCGGATTTTTATACTTTGCCCTTCTTTTATACAAGTAAGATATAATATATTAAGGAACGATTTTAATGTGTTATTTACACGTTATTTTTGCTTTAAAATAATGAAATATATAAAAAATATGCACTTTTTACAATTTACAAAATTTTCAAAAATTCAATTTTCCATTTTTTCCTTATCCATCGTGTCTGGAGCTGACACGTCTTCCGACGTGTGAAGGAATTACTCTCGTATTTCAACATGATTATTTTATCTATATAATGTACCGTCGTTTTAGTAAACAATTTTTGGCTAGTTCGCTCATCTTGGTTTACGTAACAGATTATACTACACGCAGAATAGCCACGATCAAATAACAGCTTACAAATTTGTGGTTTAGAAGTAAAGGCATAGTACACATTGTTTCACGCCCTATCTGTGGTCACGAAGCGGTTAAACGAGCATTTTTTCTGGGACTGAACATTGGGGAAGCACCTGGGTTTCTTTATAATAACTATTTACAATTTCACAAATAAGGTTAGCAATGTTCAAATTTTAACAAACTGGGTTTATATAGACGAGTCTTGCATTTATTGAACTTACGGTGATGTTGGAACATTTGTCCGATCGTATATTTGCTGGAACCAATCAACCAATGAATAGTTTTTAATAAAAGATTTACCATTAGAAGGCTAAACGTTCACCGTTCAAATTCGATCGGACAATTTTTCAAACATCACTGTAATTGAATTTGATCAGAGTTTCCTTCGATTACGTTGTGTATTTTATGTCACTAAAGTTTTGGACCAGAGATTGTGCAGATTTCCATCTACGGCATGGAAGTTATTCTAATCTAGCCTCCGACCGAAATTTTAGAATACTGGTTTCTCAAGTTCACCCTTGGTAATCATTTTGGCCGCAAGATATGCTACAGTTTTCCCAACCAAATTTTATGCGGAAACGTTGCTATTTCTTAAATCGTCAAAAAGTGTAGTTTTTTAATTAATCACGTCTAAATGTGTCCACGAAGGATTATCTAGCGCAGAAATTTGGTGTGACTTCTGACATGGTCTTCAATGGGATTATTCAGTTTACATTAATAATGCGGTATTTCAATTTATATCTCCCAGGAAAACTTTTTTTTTCAGATAACTTTCGGGCAACAAAATCGAGTAATTTCCTATACGAGAATTACCATTTTTAACTAAGGATGTAAAGTGGAAATATACACTTTTCGAAAGTTTTTATTCACAATCGAGTTGCTGGTGTCGTTCTAGCGAAACTAGGTAATTTTGACCATTTTCGTTGAAAATTACACGTTTCTATTAACTTACGGCGTGATTCCCGGTCCCAATATTGCTGCAAAAATGATGCAATTGAGAAGCGGCTAAGACTAGCCAGACTAAAACCCCCTAAATATGCACCTGCGGGTCTACTATTGGGTACTATTTGTGTTTTCCGCTCATCAAATTATAGCTCTAACAATCTAGTCTGTTTCACTTGCTCTAAAATACGATTTAATTTTTAAGTCGGTGTTATTCGTATTCTGGGAAATAACATTAGTGGGACATTAATTCTTGAGACGGGTTATTTCCTAAGTATCTGTAGGTACCTACATTTTTCGAAGATAGTTTTCTACTTAACGTCGCCTCGGATTGTGATTGGCGATTCAAAAAATCTATTCCGGTTTTAACTGACACTTCCGGTATAAAAATTTTGAAAAAAATGCCACGTCCAATGAAGGAGCGGTGAGGGGTCAATCAAGCATTGACCACTTCTAAGACCTTAAAAACGTACCATGGCTATTACTTAGATTTCGTCTATTATGATATCAAAAAATAAATACCGTGTTATCTCAAAAAATTGGCAATCGCATATTTTTCTCATCGAAAAATCCGTGAATATTTTTCAATCAAAGGTTTACCAGTACAAAGCTAAACGTTCACCTTTATAATGGTAAATATTTAATCAGAAACGATTCATGGCCCGAAAAAAAAATACGCGACTGCTAATTTTTGGGACACCACGGTATTTTGTATTTTCGTATTGTAATCTAAAATGAAAATATACAGTCAGCTCATTGTATTTAGGACGAATGTAAACCCACCGAACTGCGTGCCCATCGACTTATATGCCCCTAAGCCTATTATGCTGTAAACCGCACAAGCAAAGGGGAGCATTCACAATTGATTTTGGTTTTGTGCGTGGAACAAAGCGAATGGGTAAAATCCCATTGTTGAACTTCGCCATGAAATATTTAATATTTGGACACTGAGCTATATTATTTAGACAGGGTTCTTTATATCAACGGTTTTTCTTGATTGTCGGTGGCTGCAACTACGTGAATCAAAGTAGTCTCCTTGGACAGCCATGATTTCAGGTGGGGCAATTTCACTTTGCGACCGTATTCACCCTGTTGACACGAAGGTACATAAATATGTTAGATCTTATTGGAAGAGTGTTTGATTAGCTCAGTTGGTAAGGCGTTGCTAGTGGAACCTAAAGGCGCTGGTTCAAACCTAACGTCAGGCTAGCCAAAAAAATGTTTTACATGCATTCGTAATAATTAAAGTGAAATAGTACCAGTACCAAATTATGGAGTCCTCGGCGAAGACTAACAGTCGGCAAGCGGGTAGTACGAACAGTAGTATAATGGCGATTGCCTATGCAGGTGAAGTAAGGCATGAACTAAGAGGGTGAGGGAGGACAGCAATTACGCCACAGTAGCGGGCCGTCAGTTTAAGATACTAAGACAGAAGGCGCTGGCGACCGTAGAAAACCTCCGGTAAGAAAAACGTTGACACGAAGGTATATATATATGTACAATGTTATTGGAAGCGGGTGTTTGATTAGCTCAGTTGGGAAGGCGTTGGTCATGGCGACCAAAGGTTCTGGTTCAAATCCAGAATCAGGCTACTCAAAAAGGTTTTACATATATCCGTAGTAAATTTTTTTGGAACTACTTAACTCCTGTGCTACTTTCACGGAATATAACCCCTGTGCTACTTTTTGAGCTTTTAAAACTCATGGTGAATCACT
>SCLF01077774.1:0-11383 GCA_004367975.1 Mesochordaeus erythrocephalus
ATTATATAAATATAATACATAGTGAATAATGGAGGTAACCAGAAGATGCGCCGAAATTTTTTGACGGGGGTCAGGGGGGGTAAATCGGACCCAGCATACGGTCTAGTGCTTCAAAATCGCATTTTTATGCTAAAAAGAGCAAAAAAAGTCACGCGTGTGACAGCCCGCTGCGCAGCTGTTAACCAGTGGATACCGTGAGTGAAATTTCTTGTGGATACCATCGCTCTTTTTTCTATATCAAGCCAAAACGGAACAATATTTTCTGTTGAACTTTGGAACGAACGAATCTATGCGATCTGGCTATTTAGCGGTCTTAAAATTATATCGATATTGCTTACCGAAAAAGTATGAAAAATAATAATGTAATGGTTGTACACGCGAAATGTTATTCACATTCAATTTTCTCGATCAAATAATTATTTGTTACCTGTTCGGTCAGAACATATGCCTAGAAGGCCAAGCATGATAAATACCCCCTGTATTACAAAAAAATAATTCATCAATTATTATTTTACGAGAGGACAAAACACTTTTGGTCTGACAAATACGTTATATTTCGTCGAGAGTTATTTTGCTTGGAAAGCATTGGAAAATTCGTTATGCCACAAAAGGGTTAACATTGTGATTTGAGACACTTTTATAGAAAAAATCTTTCTAACAGGGCAGATGAAATATTTGGAATTTTTGTGAACGATAAAATTGGTAATATCTCTATAATTTCGACAGGTTTACTGTATATTCAATAAAAAATACTTCTATACACGATAAGAACGTTATTCTATGCCGACAATGATACACAAATAAAAATAATCAATTGAAACCCTACGGCTAAAATAGTTGGAGTTGTAGTCAGCAAACCGTTGGATTTCCGAAAAAACTGGAGTATAAATTTAATGAAAAATGTTGTTTACAACGAAAGACCAATGCGCAGAGAAAAATAATAAATTGAAACTAAAATAGTTGAAGTTAGTAAACCGTTGGATTTCTGCAAAAAAAAACGACACTCCGTCAGTGTGTATTCAATAAAAAATGTTCAGTGGAAAAACCGCCATTTTGTCTATAACGAAAATGATACAAAAGCAAAACACGGATAAAATTTGCATTGAAATAGAGGTCCGACAGCTAAGATAATTGCAGTTGAATTTTGTAAATCGTTTGGATTTTCACCGAGAGCGAGAAAACGCTTTTGGTCGGCCAAATTAGTAATACTGCTTGAAAAGTATATGAAAACCCTATAATGAGTTAAAATTTGATGTCTTCATTCGTTCGCGAGATAACTGTGAAAGAATATGCATAAACGGGTTGTCAAGTTGGAGCAACAGTAGGGTTAGCCTGTGTCGTATTTTAATTTCGAGCTATTTATTAGGGTTCTAATGACGTTATTGTATAAACTATAATTGATTATATTGCTGTAACAGAGCTAAAATCTATCTGTTATTGAGCGCTTATCTTTCGCCATTTATCTTTTTCGTAGTCCAATCCAGGGCTTCCCCTAAGTTCCACCATGCCACTTAAATCAAAAGCAATTTTAAGTGCAATATAAGGCAGCGTTTACTTTTTGGCTTATTTTCTTGCATTCTTCCGTTTTTTCATATTTCAGTTTAATTTTCAGCTGATCATTCAAGATAATTTCATACTAAAACTAAGCTATATTATCCATTTTCGGCCCAGAACAACCTTTAATCTTCTTTAAACGGTCAGCTAAATTTTTATCGTCACTATACGTATGCCTAAATCTAATTAAAAGGTTAGACAGGTGTTTGGGCAAACTTGAAATTGTGCAGGCAAATTGCGCGTATGAATTAAAAACAATCTGTAGTGATGGCCTGGAAGTGTACATATTACAATATAAATACGGTAATACCCATATCTGGTTTCTCTATGATTTACCCAACGATACAGACTGACATTCATGACTAAAATTTTATGTCGAATAAACTACGGTATTGGAAGTGTCTTCATTTAGGTTACGATGAAAATTTTAACATTTTGCATTTTTAGCCTCACTTCCCGTAATACTTTCCGAATATATACACGAGATACATATATGCGTACATACGGACCTGAGTGTCTGTATTATCCTGCTTATTGACAATACGTTTCCGATATTTAGCTGGCACTTCTTGTAATGTTCCGGTATTAAAGTATAGTAAAAAATACGTAAAAAGACCTAAAGGTAGAGGTTCTTAAAACTGGTGAAGCGCCACTCCGACTGAACTTGAAGTTTGACTAAGGTAAGGGTCAAGTCTGTCTATAAACAGACATCTGCATTTACGGATTAATGTCAAAAATAACATAACACGTGATTTTTACTTCGAAAAATAACGTAACTATTTTAACGTAACAATCTGATTTGTTTTTGCTGTTTCCACACACATAAAGTTCTTCTTGAAAATTCTTGAAATTTTACAAGCCATTTCTTGCAACACAAAAATGTCGACACAAAAACATAACACAA
This sequence comes from Mesochordaeus erythrocephalus, assembly GCA_004367975.1. Lineage (NCBI taxonomy): Eukaryota > Metazoa > Chordata > Appendicularia > Copelata > Oikopleuridae > Mesochordaeus > Mesochordaeus erythrocephalus. The sequence goes on from SCLF01077774.1 coordinate 2,459, forward strand.
AATATAGTTCTCGACTGTAACGATGATATAGTTATATGGTATTATTTATGAAACAATTTTATTTTGGGTATATAAATCTTCCTTTTTGCGGTTTCGGAGCTACTGCTTAGTTCTAAAATAGAGCTCGGCTTGCCTCGTGGCCGCTTTTATCAAAGGCAAAAAATAAAGTCGCTAAAGAGCCTGCCTGTATCATTGCTGCATCACGAATTCTAACCTGCTCTCCTTTTCTCTCTCTCTACATCCCAACCCGGTCCTCTGTATGCAATATGTTCAATTTTCCTTAGTCATTTTCGATAAAAATCACCTCCCACCATCACGGTTCAACCGGTTTTCCGCACGAAAACTATATAGTGCTTGCATTAAAAGAGAAAAAAAACCTGGAAATCAGAGAGTAAATCTTATCGGAATTTTCAAGAAAAAAAATTCAGAGTGGGCCAGATTAAAAAAAAATATATCTGATTCCAGTACTTTAAGAAATCGAAAAAATACCCAATATGGGTCAGATCATCAGCCAATTTGAAGAAGATCCATCTGACCGACTTTTCGATGATTACAGTTTTGAGGATTATCGTCCTAGACATCACAGTTGGCTGCCGGAACAGGCCAAGGAAGCTAGGCATAATTATGAAGATACGGGATCATAAACTATCGATCGTTTTAGTAAACTTGACCTTTATCATTTTAATGGTAACCTTTTCTGACAACATACGTGGGAACTTAATTTTGCATATTTTTCTATCTCACTTTAAGTTGACACCATATTTTAAGGAAGAAAAAGAAGTGTTTGTTTTACTGTTGACACGACTAACGCGGTTTATAATAATTGAACGATTTTGCCTAGTGTCACAACCCTACATAAGTGCTAAATTCAGCTCTAGATATAATTAAAAAAATTCTATAAAGCCATGCAACCTAAGGGTATTGGGGCTATTTTCAGAATAAAATGCGTAATATAATTAACATGTAATCAAATGACTTTCGTTTTTCAGTCGCCAGAATATTTCAGATGCTTGAATGTCAATTTCTTGTGGTTATTACCGGTGAACCCTTGTCACTCTTAACCATCAGTGCAAATTTTCAGACCTGAAATGGAGTAATTGAAACCCCATAATTTAATTGTATTATCAGGACAACCCTAATTCCGCTTTAAAACCGATGATAAACGTCTGCGAGTTAGGCAGAAAACTGATGATAATGCGATTATTTGGATATCAGTCTTAAGATCAATACCACTAATCATATTCATAATAGTAGACCACATGCTGAGTATGTCAAGTTCAATCCGTCGACTTGGGATAAAACTAATCAAAAACCATATTGACTTGAAAGTATTATTTCTCGACAAAATGGATGCAATAATTGAACCAAAATTTACGTTTTACTATAATCGTAGTGTTATCGAGAACTATGTACCGGTCTTCCATATTTGCACCAAACTACGTGGTGGAATACGGAACGTGTGTTCGTAAACCGATGACTATAATTTCAAATAAAGATTTAAATTTATCGCAGATTTATGTATGTACTAATAAGGGAATCAATTAGGATCTGCTGTAATCCTAGCTATGGAATAGAAGCCTTTGCTCCCTAGTGTAAATCTAAATTGGTCTCATGGTTCTGACTGTAAACAGTTTTCAGCTTACAAGATATCTAATAAGCAACACTCAGCGTTCCGCCACAAGAACAAGTTTTAGCCCAATTAATAAGTACGTCCATTTTGTTGAGTGATAATACTTTGCACGTTGATAATGTTTGTCAGTGTGCGTGAGCTGGCGGTGAAGACTACAGTTGTTTTTTACCACTGTTAGTTTGTGTCTCAATATTCAAACTAGTATTCTCCAAGGATGCCTGTAGCGTGAAGAAAGTAATTCACAGTGATTCTGTAATCTAAAACAAACCTACAATTGCATAAAGTTTAGGCGGAAATGAAAGTAAACAAATGAACAAAAAGCTGCAAATCTATATGCAACTCCATATACAATATTTGCTACACTTTTGCACCACGCTTAACAACTATTCTAATTGCTATATGGGCTGCCAACTATGGATCTTATGTTACCTATTTATTTGTTTATTTACATGAATCATAGCAACTACGGCATTTCTTGTGTCCAAGCAAAAATCAATGCGGAATAGTTTAAAGCGATGGAATAGACCAAAAGCCATTTAAAGTGATGTACAGTTTACGGTGCTTTAAATTTGATTGTTAACCTGGAAAACAACCCTCAAACAGAACTCAACTAAATCAACGTTTAACAATATTAACAACAAAATAATCCATACACAACACAGTAAAATTATGAAACTATCGTACTACAAAATTAACAAACATAAATTGGCTATTCACCAACATTCACAAATCTTTCCAAAGTAAGACAGGGACACAATTGACTCACACCATGCGACTAAAATTTAGCGGAGGTTATGCTGATTATGGTAGGAAAATAGTAGTTAGGAATGACGAGGTACCGAAGGGAACGAAAAATGTAAAAAAAGGAAATTTCACCTTTCCGAGAAAATGGAAAAGGAGAGTCCCTGATCATAAGCAAGTCTAAGATGAATTTTAGCACAGCTAAAAAACAAATAAGTAAGTAATATTATCAAAAATAATAGTATATGTACCAAAATCACCAATATAGATTAATATTTCTATGATACGTATGACTGACGATAAAAAGACTCCAAAAGTTGGAGTCCCTTGGAGACTCCATTCAACCACAACTTTTAAAATTGGTCTGGCTAGTCTACAATCGAATTTCCACCATCAATAGTTTTCGTTCACGCGCATGAACGTTCTCAAGTACCTTCATTAGACTAGACAAAACCACAGCAATATCTAAAGCAATAAAATCGGGCAAACACTGTAGGTATGTTCTGCATTATACGCCCTTTTAAGACTTAACAGAATTAACTATTTATTGTATAGGTTAAATCAGGTGATAAGGTAAATACCAGAGTAGCCATAAAAACTAGCACATAAACATCACCAAAGTAGTAAATCACACTGTTAACGCTAATTATCCAAAGGTGCCTATTAAATGCCAATTTAAAGTAAGCTGAGGTCAACTAGTTTCTCAGTAAGACCCAGGATACTTTAATTTATAAAAATAATAAAAAAACAAATTTTGTATTAGATAACCAATCGTTTCACTATTTAATTAGAAAAACCAGCATCAGAGGCATCACGAAGTTAGGGGAAGCATTATTCAACGACAAGTGCGGATGTTTTCGGCAAGAGTTGTTTGATCGATTTTTTACCCGTATTCATAGATATCTCCCTATAGTATACGTATAAACGCGTATCTGGCGTTTTAATGGGGTTATTGCGGACTTATAGTAAGGGTAATAATTTCAGCCTGGGCCAAGAATGTATGTACATTGATGTGTCTAAGAAGTGACTAATTAAAAACTACAACATTTTATGATTTAAGATAATGGGATCTCGCGAACACACCGTACAGCAGTTCAGCGTAGAATTGTCTGGCGCATATTAACCCGCACACTGACGAGATGGTTCTACCCTTGCACTGACGTGTGTGCATTTATTCACACACTCGCGAAACTTGACCTTATGGGGTATACTTACTACGGTATTATATCTACTTATGGGGCTATTTGAAATATCAGCCCACGCAATTCAATCTTATTCCCTATAACGATAGAGCCCTTTATCAGAATTTGTACTTCTTTATCTAATATTCTTCCACTCATCTCCCTCTACCTCTACCAAACATGGGCGTCTCATTTTGTTTACCTCATCTCCCGAAATCTGGCTGTATTCCTCGCCCGCATTTTGTTAATATATCTCTCGGGCACTCTTTTTTAGGTATGTATCAGCACCATTTTGGTTCTTTTTGTCCACGGACCCTGATCCAATGATTTCAATCTCCATAATTCGAAACCATACAGTTTTCAATGGATTTTATTCAAAATAAAACTGCTTGTGGAGTACAGAATGCCTGCATAATAAGGCAACTTGCAATTACAGTAGCTTCTAGTCATTACCAGTGGATTTTGACGTTTATGGTTACAAAGATGATGTCATTGACAAGTGGATAAGACTAAAGTATTATTTGCAACGTCTTTTAAACGTTAAAGTAATATTCGTAATTTTTAACATCAACAATACTTCGAGTGCAGATTTACAACCAATAATACACACCTACGCGTCTCCGAACTTCTAATAGTTATATAATAGAGTGGTCTGTTTCACCAGAATTCACAATACTGTTTAAAGATTAAGATTGGGTCCGTTCTCATTTTGAATTCAATAACATTCCAGGTACAATTAATTACTAGAAAAATTGAGCAACGAAAACACAAATCTTCTGAAATAATTTAGAATCGATAAAATCAAGTTTGCGGGAGAATACCAGGCCCTAGAACACCTATATTGTTTGTCCATTTAACCATGATATGGCCTAATATTCGACCAATCTTTATACGAAATTTTCAATTTTTAAGTTCATTACGGGTCACAATTTCTTGTCGGCTTCCTCGACTCTATCCTATATAATACACAGTTGTAAACAGAACTGAATTGTTTAAAGTGTCATTTTCGAGGTAGCTGTAGGTTGTCCCGGGCAACAATTTGATTTTTAGCTGTCACTTCCGGTCTAAAAATAGTTTAGTGGAAGGGGCTATCAGAGATTAAACCACGTCTAAGGCTTTAAGACGCTAAAACAGGGTCTGTGGACAAAAAGAGCCAAAATAGTGCCTGAGAGATATATAGCATTATTGATAAGATTTCTTATTTGATACAAAATAATTTTTCGTTTGTTCTCAAAACGTTTACGTATGAATATTAAGAGTTATGTACCAAAAACCGCTTAAATTCTTAGGTCAGATAAATATCGACAGGAGAATTATTTTCCAGTTTTTTCCGCTGGTCGACAGTTATCTTAAAATATGAGCAAGACAATTCGGTTTAGAAGTAGCGCTCAATGTTTTCCTAACTAAGACACAGCTGTCTTAAATTGTAAAAAGTAAGTAGCTGTAGCTACTTAATTTTTTTGAAGATACTTTTCCACTAGAGGCAACAATTTGGTGTGATTCCCGATTTTAATTTTTCCGGTTTTTAGCTACACTTCAGAAACCACTTCCGGTCTGAAACTTCGTTAGAAAAAGCTGAAAATATTTAGGATACGGCAATGTGTGCTTGACCCACACGGAGCACGAATGGTTCTACCCATACGCTGAAATCTGTGCCGCTACGCACATACTCGTGAAACTCTTTATTTCAGTTCTAGATCCCTATCTTAGTGTTGTTGATTAGTGGTATAAGGGCTAGTTAGAATAATCTACTTTCTATACAGTTACTAACAGTTAAGCTGTTTTGGGTCAAATTAGTTCATTCTTGGCCTTATGGGGTATACTTACTACGGTATTATATCTACGTATGGGCTTATTTGTAATATCCGCCTACGCAATTTACAATTACTTATCTCCCTCTACCTCTGTACCAACCGTGGGCGATTTCCACCCACTAAATTTGGGATTGACTTAGTATCGGGTTTCTCTATCTGGCTGTATTCTGTAATACGTATTTTGTTAATATTATATATATCAAGATGGATAAGCTCCGAAACTCATAAGCCGAAACAAACATAACACTAATTCTAGAAGATTTATCATTTAACACAAAATATGTTTTTGTTTCAAAACGTTTACGTATGAATATTGAGAGTAACGCACTATTATATACGCATAAATGTTTAGGTCGGATAAATATCGACAGGGAAGTATTTGTACAGTTTTTGTTCCACAATTTTCGGATTTTCCGTTTTCTGTGTTCACTTCCGGTCAAAATTCGTGGTCAAATGTTATCCTAAAATATCGGCAAGAAGTATCGCTCTATGTTTTCCAAACTAAGATACAGCTGTATTTAATTATAAAAAACTAAATTATTTAAAGTCCATTTCCTGAGTACCTCTGGTCTATCCAGTGAAGCCCTCCGCTCTCCCCCCTTCAAACGGCATCTAACTATTAACGAGACTTAGCCAGTCTGATAGAGTTTGTTCTTGCGGTTTTTTCTTCTCATTACAGTATGTCCAAATTTATACTCCCCCTATTGTAAAGCCTTAAATTACAATAACTTAAGAAGAATCAATTGTACGCACTTTTCGTAATGTAAAAATTTGATCGTGAAGCCAAACTCTATAAAATATAAAATTTTAATGGTATTTGATAAATTTCACCATAGACCCGTTATTTGGAGTGAAGTATGTCGGATTGGCTCGAGAATGGGCTTATTCGACGCGTAATGACTCAATCTCCAATTCATCTCAGAGGACCGACCCCGAATTAGTAACACGTGACCCGTTATAGGCCAAAACCTGAACCGAAAAAGGTACACATTTTCAAAAAGTGACAAAATAAAGAATTTTTCACTTTTCGATTTTATCATGATTTGGAAGACATGCCAAGATCGCAATGTATGTTTCCTAAAAATTCGACTAGAAACTAGAAACTAAAAAAATTCGACTAAAAACTTAACTATATTCGACTCATTTTTGTCTTTAGATTCGGTTAACTGTACGAAGGAATATAAATTTGGACATACTGTAATGAGATGAAAACCCGCAAGTCTCGGCTAAGTCTCGTTAATAGTTAGATGCCGTTTGAAGGGGGGAGGGGGCTTCACTGGATAGCCCTGTACATGTAGGGGTCCTGGGTAGCAAATACGGGGTAGCACCACTCTAACAGAAGTTATGGTCCGATTAACGAAAATCTGTGCCGATTAAACGGGCGATTGGGACAGATTTTAGCTTGCAGGTTAAGGGAACTTTTGACCTGAAATGTTTATCGGAAGTGAACTTAAAAGTCTTGAATTTTCAGTCGAACTAGAATACTCCACATATCGTAATTTATCCCAAACAAACATTTTAGGCATATGTAAGTACCAGTGTTTATCGGAGCGTTAATCGAATATAAGCCAAAAATAACTTCATGCTAAAATGAGGTCTTGTGGGAAACCAGATTTCAACGGTAATGACTTTAGGCAGAAGGTTATTAAGACAAGTTAAATATTTAAGCAGCAGAGAAACGCAGAAGTCTTATTGTTAGTAAATATACTGAATACTTTTAATAAACACCCTTAATAAGTAATAAACATATATATCCTATATCTGTCAAAGCGGTCGTTTTGTATCGTATTTGCTAACATTACTTAAACTGAATTTTATTACTTATAGTATTCTCTATCTAGTATTATGGTATTACTTTGAACACTGACATTACTTCACATTCATGGATTTATTTAAATGATTTAGCATTCGCCATTCGTAATAGTTAGGAGTACAAGTTTACTTTACCATGCATGAGATCTGATGAAACGGCAGTGGCGAATTAAGTTGTAAACTAGGCCTTTAGAAGATAGACATATCACATGCATCTGTAGTATTCGAGATCCAATGCCTTATTTCAAAGTCCTATCCTCCTTTATAGAAATCGGAACTAGTTGTTTTTACTGTATAAAATGTATATTTTACTGTATGATTTACTGGAAACTTGACTTTTTGCTCAGAAACATGATTAAGTGTGTTGTGTTGACTGTATGTTGACTTTATTTAACTTGTCAAAACTTGTAAAAACTGCCACGATTTGACATTTTTACACAGAAGTAGTCACAATTCTAGATATTGATCCCCAATTTTACCTGATTAAAAAAATCTATCAGTGATTGTAGTGATTTAATAAATCTCCATATATTTTCTCTGCTTATTAAAATATTCCAATTTAAATCAAATATCGTGTGGATTTTAAATATATTTCATTCAATGAAATCGGCAAATCACAAATTTGTGTAATCACAGACAGATTGGATAGGACTCGAAGTTGTTCAAATAGTGATTCGATGTTCGGATTTAAATTGAATGGGAGACCCTAAAGTGACCCAACCGCTACAAAATTGAGTTTGTCACAACGCGGTCAAATCCTCACAAGCATACACAGTCATTGCCACAGAATGACAGAGTTCACAAAGGTTTTTCGCTTAGTTAATTACCATTTAATAACTAATTACCACTTATTTTGAGTTCCAACTATTACAAATCGCGAACGTTAAAGAATTTGAACGAGTCTAGTAATGTAAATTACTGTCAATGCTCTAAGTAATGCTAAAATTCTAGGTGTAGATACTAGGGGTATTAAAATTCGGATTAATTAATATTAGCCTTACAATAGGAACAATACGCTATAACTCGCAACCTCCTAGGGACAATACTTGTGATCCAATCATATTGCGAATAATCTATTATACACTGCTTCCTCGTTGGACACGAATAATAAGGTTGTAATTAGTTGTATGGTTGTATACGTTCACTAAGACGCATAAAGGATATACGATATATCAAGAGCTGAATCAATCACTGTGGGGGATGAACTTATGGACACAGATATGTGCTCGTGGATGTCAAAAAAGTTGTTTGGGGGTTAATTTATCAATAACTATTGACGCTTTTAGCTGGTCCAAATATAATTTTCAAAATTTTACATGGAGTGCCTTAATGGTAGTTTTCCGCATTATAAACTATATCCCAAATATACCCTGGTCGTACGTCTACCAGTACTAGACCATTCTTTCGATTATAGCTGGTGAATGAGGTATTGGACATGAAGCTTCAAAAATGAAAAAATAATGCATTGGGTAAGGTTCGAATCCGGTAAACACCGGTCATAATTTGACAGACTACCCTTTAGGCTATGGCAGCCCTGTATGGAGACAAGCATATTTATAATATAACACTAATTAATACAATACTAATTAATAAATAGGGTTATTACAGACAGGCCATGTACAATTAATTTACGGTTAAAATTGCTTGCAAATTGGAAGAAATGCAGTTTGTTATTGGAACATTATTCACTTAATAAATTTTTATTAATTATTTATTATTACTCGATAAAACGTATTTATTAATTATT